>ULGW01000005.1:1272243-1480751 GCA_900518995.1 Yarrowia yakushimensis
GAAGAAGGAGAAGAAGCGAAAGAGTGACGACAGTGATGATGAGGGGGAGAAGAAGAAGAAGAAGAAGAAGCGATCTGAGGAGTAGATTGCCTGCTAAGTAAAATAGATTTGTAATGCATAATTTGGTTAAATAAATAATTAACTAAGGTAGAGAGTTATTCTAAAGTGCACCAGTTTCGACCATCGTTGACCTGGTAGTTACACAGCCCAGGCTCGAGCCATAGACTGACTAGACCGGCAAGAACGATACCACCTGAGTCACTCATCCCGACACTGCCAAGAGCAAACTCACGATCAGCTAGATCAGCTTGTTCTGTAATGAGCATGAAGGTGTTCACATAGGCCGCCCCTCCAAGAAGTCCTTCGTAGAAGACTAGAAGGAACACCAGCCAGACATTGGGGACTATTGGAGATATTGACTGGGCAATGCAAAATAAGAGGTTTGCAAACTGAAGCACTGAGGGAACAGCAATTCTTCTGATTCTCACAAAAGGAGCACTGGAACGTGAAATGAACACGCCCAGTTGGTACAGTGTTCCGTAGGTGACATAGACATCTCTGAATTTCGAAAAGGGCAGCTCCTCAATTGGAAACAACAATGTGGGCGCTACTCCCTGGTTGATGGTGTATTCAGAGAAGTAGACAAGAAACAACGGCAGCATGTATGGAACAACTAGTGGCTTCAGACGGGCCACTGTAGTTTCGTATCCGGAAGCTACAGACTCCCAGGTAATCTGTCTATCAATGCCTGTTTCAGGGTCATTGCCGCGTACAGGGAACGCACCAGGTACTCGATTGTAATCTCTAGGAGGCAAGAGGTAGAAGTAAACTCCCAAGAAGGCTAGAGGAAAGAAGGCAAAGATGAGCAGCGATGTTGGTACTGGGACTCCGAGCACCGTTGTCAGCAGCATGAATAGCCCACTACCCATTAAGCCTGCTCCTCCAGTTCCACTGCTCCACCCGTTGAGAGCCCTTGTGTCGTAGAAATGGGTTAATTGCAGGAAGGTGACCTCTCCTAGACCAGACGACAAGGAGGCCAGAACGACTCCTGCGAGTTTGAGAGAAAGCTGAGGCACTAATGCCACAGATAGCATTCCTACCATGGACAGACCGACCAGTATAGCGATTCGTCGGTCGTAGGAAATTTTGTGGATGAAAAACGGTGCTGCTAGCTTTATCAGAAATGAGGGAAGCACGTCAGCTAGAAGTACCACAGCCTTGGGTGTTTGGGGCCCCACTAGGTCTACTGCTGCTGTCAAGATGACCACATAGAGCACATTGTTGGCCAGTCCAAAGGTCCAGAACGCGGCGTACACGAGCTGAGCTGGTTCTAGTTGCATTGTGGTTGCTGATGTGTTCAATTGATTCGCATGAGTGTTACAATCAGTTTTGGAATATGGTTGTTGGCAAGTTTAGCAGCTTGAGTGACTGACTGGTCGTGTCTTGTATCAGTGTCGTGTAAAGCCAATGTCCCAATCGCGCGTGGGACAGGCAAGTCTATGTGTGGACTTGGATTTGAGAGTGTAAAGACAGGTGTATGATAGTCCGTGGTTACATCACTGTGGAGGCATTACTAAACGAAGAGTACAGTATGTATAATCGTTGCGATAAACAGCTTTATGTTGAAGTACCAACAGCCCTTGTTCTGAAAAACAGATATTGAGTGGATATCTGTGTGAAGCACTCGGAGGATGACAACCATTGTTAACTATCAATCTTAATGTATCTATGATACCAGGATGTGTAAGCCATCTCACTACAGTAGCACTACTACAGTAGCTCACATCCACTCATGGGCTCGGCTCATGTCTGCGCTCACCTGTCATGTACAATCACTCAGAAGAACGTCGTACAGTACTGCACTCATCCATCACAACATAATATACACTCTATTACTATCCAATTAAATAGTGATCTCGGGCTTAGACTCAACCTCGACTCCCTCTCCTCCGTCCAGAGGGTAGATGGAAAGCAGATTGGGGCCTCGGATAACTGCCAGACCGATCTCTCGCACCTTGCCCTCCTTTTGTCCCTCGAATTCGGCAAAGTCCTCGCTCTCCTCGTCTTCGTAGATAGTCTCCTTGACGTCGTCGAGAATCAGGTTCATGAGCTGATCCCAGCCCTTCAAGGTACCCTCGATCTTCCGGCCAGTGACCTTTACAACCACTCGCTTGTTCTCGAATCGAGACAGATCCAGAATGGGCTCTCGCTTGGGAAATTCCAGCTTCTTGGACTGGCCCTGGTTCTGGCCCTGGTTCTGGTTGTTCTGCTGGTGTTGATTCTGCTGGTGTTGCTGATTTTGGTACTGGTTGTGTCCTCCATGATGGCCAGCGTTGCCATGACCGCCTCGGCCGCCTCGTCGCTGCTGTTAGTATGATTGCACGGTTTGGTGGGGTCTCGATCCGCAATACTCACTCCTCCACGGTTGTCGTGTCGGTCCATTTTTGATGATGATGAAGAGTTGTTAACCTGTGCGTTAGGTTATGAGAGAGAGCCAGTTCTGGGAAGTTTATTTTGGGGTGAAGAATATGAAGTTGAGATGAAAATGTGCGAATCAAAACTAATCGTATCCGTGTTTGGTGTCATTTTAACGGAGATTTTGTCCTCAACATCATCCTTGCATTGGTTTAGCCTTGGTATCGATATCTGAAGATATCTTTTATATAGAAAGTCCTGGTTGATAAACATGCTCATTGCTGACGGAAAGGCAGCTATTCGACCAAAACTCCACTTGGGATATATATGCTATTCTTGACACTTGTCATATAATTCTTTCTACTGGAATATGCTCGTTTCTGAGAAACTTGAGGTTATGAGTACAGTACGAGTACTTGTGCGAGCACTGTACTGGTACCAGTTGTACCAGTACTTGTACCTTTAGAAGTAAGGTAAGTTCCTTGGTACCTACAGAACTCTATTTATCTTTCGTTCAGCGAAAAAAACCTTGTTGAAGCCTTCACCAAGCTCACGCGTTGGGCAAGTGAGTCTGTGGGGGTGTGTTCAGAAATAAGGCCCCAGAAAGTGTGGTTTCTGCATTCCGATTATTCGTTATTATTGTTTTGATGGTCTGCGGTACCAGGTGCTTGTACCTGGTTGGCGTTTTTTTCACAAACAGGGTTTACTAGCGTATTATCACTATAATTGAAGTTATTTAAGAAATGAAGGCTGTCTAAACAAAGCTGTTGACATAGCTGTTGAAAGTTTGTTTAGTTAGAGTCGGTAAGGAGCTTCTGGAGCTGGGTGTTGAAACCAACGAGCCAAGAAGCGTCCTGGCTGAAACCGGGAATAGAGCTGGAGAGCTGGGCACCCGCCTTGTTGATGGCGGCGATGAAGCCCCGGATGTCAGCAGCGTAGGTGTTGACGAGCTTGTTCTGAGAGATGGTGTTAGAAAGAGTGACCACGAAGAGACCGAAGTTGGTGATGAAGACGTTCAGACCGGAAGAGATGAACAAGTTGGCCAAGGTCTTGGTCCAGCCATCAAGTCCGTTGTAGTCATCGAGCCACTGGACGAGCTGGGCAAGAGAAGATCCGGCCTGGAGAATGGCCTGGGAGACAGCGTCACTGGCCTCCTGGGGAGAAACATCCTTAAGAGCCTGGATGGTGTTCAGGAAGAAGGTGACACCGTCGCTGGTGAAGCCCTGGAAGATGTTGAAGAGGTTGACCCAGTCCTGGGTGGTTCGGGTGTCAAGAGCAGCAACATCGGCAACAAATCGCTTAGCGACCTCTCTGTTTCCAAAGTGAGTCTCGACAACCTCTCGAATCTGAACGAGACCAGCCTCCTGGTCAGCAGGAGCGGGGGCAGCGAGGGCAAGAGTAGCCATAGAGGCAACGGTGAGCTTGGTGAAGGAGACCATTGTTGTTGTAGTGTTTGAAGTGGAGAGGAGTGTGAGTGGTAGTTAGTTTCTGGATATTCAATAGCGAGAATCCGGTGGTTTATATAGATTCCAGGACTCTAGGCCCCGCCATTTCATTACCATTGTATGGCATTGCGTGACAAGGAATGATTGAATTAGAGTCCAGCTTCTTGTACTGTAATGCAGCTACAGGCCATTGTGTGCCAGATTCATAGGAGACAAAGAAAGTCGTTAAAAAGTTTACAGACCAGTAGTGTGAGCTTACCTGCCTCGTCGGGGGACTCAAAACCGGTTTTGGAAGGGTTTCGTGCGACATCAGTTGGCTTGGATACCCAGCCAAAAGGTGTGCTTGTTGGGATGGGTGAAGAGTGGCCGAGAGTGGTACACCAGCCGTCAAAGCTTTTACTCCTCGCGCCGGTTAAGTTGGATATAATGGGTTGTGCTAAAGCTACACCTTGCCGTTCTCAGTCCCATGACTACACCTTTCTCAGCTTCTCCATGCCAGTACCCCTGCTTGCCATGTTCCTTTAACTTTTTGGTGGATACTTGACAGAACTGTCAATGATTCCGGGAGCTTGTATGAGAGAAGAGAAGTAGGGTCTTCTCCTGGAGCCGGTACCTGGGGGGGCTTTCTTGGCAAGACATCCGCCATAGTTTACTTCCTGCACACACTTTGAGAGTGGAGCTGGATACTACGTATGAGCACTGTGTCAGCTCCATGAACCGATCTTATCTGTCCCGAGTTACCTGGTGCTGTCGCTCACTCAGCTTTTTCCAAGTGTCAAGAGCTGCATTCAGACGAAGAAAAGTCGGGGTATACTGCATTATGCAATTGAGCCACTATCGCGACTAAAATGAGGGGTAGCAGGCCCGAAAGACGTACTTCGGTTGTTTGACACAACGCGTCAGCCGGATTGATTTTCGCTACTTGTAGTCTTGTCTTGGTACCAAACTGTTTTCGGCCACAACTTCGCACTAAGGTGGATCTCCATGTACAATGAAACCTAACTGCTTTGTCTTAATAGTCCTCAACGGTGTCTGTGGAAGTGTGTTGCTAACGTGCAAGTATATCAGCGTTCTAATGCTGAGACAGTCTCATAATAAATGCCACATTTTGTGATTCTCAAACACAAGCGACCCCGCTTTTGCAGCTAGAGGTCCCATATTGCTGACGGCGTACAGCATGCAACCGTGGCTTGGCTGCAGTGGATCCTGAACGTTGATGGCCTTGGCATGCATCTGGCACGAACGAAAACAAGCACGTAACAAGCACTTCTGTAAGATCATACCCATCTGCTATTGATCCCTCGGGCTTTTTAATGGAGTGGTATCCCTGCTTTCTTCTTTTTTAGTCAATTTCTTGTTTTTACCCACTAATCCTCGTTTCAATATACCCACATTGACCCCTGCGACCCCCTGCAACCGAAACCCTATTTGAATCTGTTTGTTGGAGGTGAGCATGATTATTGGCCTGTTCATGATATCGTCTCTGTATATTGCGAATGTTTTCCAGCAGAGGCACCAATCCATAGCAATATCCTCATAGCTTGTGAAAAAAGACATGCAGTAGCCATCGACGATCAACGGAGATCCCCAACCATAACTATGTTTAGCCAGATCTACGATTTCCACACCTTGTTGACTGATCGACACAGACTACAGAGCATACGTGAACCATAATAGTGATAATAGTCATTTATAACCACCCCTCTAGTCAGGCACAATGGTTAATACAAACCACATTACTGCTGATAGTCAAAAATTCTTGGTTGATAAAACTTGATTCAAGCACTGGGAACTCTAGCTTTACAATCACGTTATTGTACTGTCACCAGAATGGTATATTGTACCCAAGATTACGAATGTTACAGTACTTGTACAATCTCCTCTAACGTCTTTTCTCGAGCGAGCGTATTTCCCGTTGAGTGCGGGGTCATGCCACACATGAGAGCATGCACAAATATGGCATCTACATCCATTCTGCACCGTATAGGTCTAATGTCATTGCTGCATGCCTGTCTGACTTGACTGTCTCAATGATACAGTGAGCCTGTCGAACCCTGCATGTTAGGTTTCCATTGTGCATCGCTAGAGCACCTAGACATGAGCCTTTCACTGCCCTTTTTGGATTAAAAAAGTTGACCGTATTGGATTTCGTACAAGCGGTAGATATTGATTCTTGTGGGGACTTCTTTTTTCCATTTCTTTGTTGTTGATTTTCGTTTAAACATTTGCGGGGGTATCATAAGCTCGCCCCGCGAATTGCCAGACCCACCTCCCCTCACCCCACCTACAATACCATTGTGAAGGAGTACCCGATGACTAGAAGTGAATGAGACAGCCTCTGGGTTCTGAAACAAAGGTGGCGACGGACATGGTTGTAGTAAAGCATTCAACCTGATAGCTGCTCGTTCGTTGCGGGCACATTCTGAACGTGGCTTGCAACAAATCAAAGCTACCAACCCTGAACATGGACGAGTTATTCCTTAGTATATTCGTGGCACCAGGGCGGTTGATATGGATGTAGTAGTCAACTCACTGATGGCCACACAATGATACCCAGGACACCACCACCCATGTCATATTGGTTCAATGTTGCTCCGCAGATCACCAGGTGCTTGTTAATGCAGCGATACTTGAAGCCATTGTCAGAACTGTTCTCAAAATTTCCATGGAAAACCTTCCCTTGTCCTATGACCGTTAATTGAGGCAATTTATGTTCCGACCAGGGTGCACCCGTCCTTGTCTTGAAGCCCTGCATTGAGTGGAGTTTTCTAGAGTGAGAAGGAACTCCTTGTACTCCATGGCTCCGTATAGTTTGTACGAGTTATCACATCATGCCACTCTCCCCACCTCTTGACGTTCTTCCTTTTCTCAACGTTTTCCCTTTTCTGTCATCATGAGCTACTGGTAGATCGCCAATGTGCGCCCACTCAAGGTTGAAACCAGATATAGCGCGGTTTTCAATCTGAAATACACCACTAGTAAACACTCAGAGGGTCATTGTCTCCAATCCTTGGGATGGAAGTTATTTTGGGCACTTTTTGAGATAATTGACGCCTCATCAATAACCCACGCGTTTGGAATCGCTCAGGTAAATAGGAACAATCTCGTTCTGTGATCAGCTGCTAAGTCACGCAGGCCATGTAACGAACTATATAAGTGGGAAAAATATGGTAATATTTACTACGAGTACGTACTGGTACTTCTATTCTTTCTAATTGTACCCTGGTGAGCGGGTCGAGTGACTTGGTGGGGGTGATACAATAAATTTTTAAAAAAGAGGATGATTGTATTGGTCATTGGTCATACTGCGATAATCACTAACTAGGGAATTGGGTGGGGCGTTTTATCTGTCAGTTGCTTGTAAATTACAAGTATATCCATTGCTCTACTGACTACAAGTACCACTCGATGTACTGTACTGTATATATCTAAACCGAAGAAAGACATGAGTAGTGTGCCTTTGTTGCTTAGAGGCCACTTCTTCCCTTGAGTCAAAGAGGACTTTCTTTGTGGCCCAACGTACTATAGCTCCTCCTAAACACACCCTCCAGGAGGTTGAAAGACTAGGGAGAAGTGGATCCTCTTATGGACACTCTGAAGCATGTATGCTCTTCATAGCAATATCCATCCGAGATTGTCTATACAGGTCTGGAAGGTAGAGTGTGTCAGCTGTTTGTTGTGTCCCATACTGGGAACCAGGTAAAGTAGCTCGGAAGCACATTCACCTCCACCTACAGTAATACATGTAAGATTATTCAGTGACTTAAAACCTTATGATCATTAAGGTTTAACCTTATTTATACTTAATTTCAAACAAAGGCATGTTACTAATCGTGTTATTTTACGAGAACATGAGAAGACTGGCCTTTATCGAGGTGTGGTGGAAATTGAGTTGATTATACACAATTTCATCTACAATGTAGATATTCCCCTATGTGTACAAAATCAAATAATATATATTACCAGTCCGTCCGTGTCTCGTCGCGAAGCTTCGAAAAGGTTGATTCAGCACTCGCACCCTAGTCCATCTATTGAATTGCCTCGTAAACAACACCGATACCGTACAACCAGTTCACCATATGGCCATGCATACCAACAAGTCTGTATCCGGTAGGAGGAATCAGCTCGTGAGGATCACCTCCGCCAGACTTACCAACCAGGGCAGATCGTCGTCGGTTAGTAATGAGCTGGATGGCGTCGAGCCAGTATCCTGCTCGTACGAAGAATCCAAGAATGTGCTCTCCGGGCTCAAAGATTGTTTCAGTCATTTTACCTCCCCTCTTGCCGAAAAGCACAGACGATCCCTGAGTAAGGAACTCCACACCATCGACAGCATCACCGGCATAGAGACGAACTCCAATGAGATTATGGTGGCCAAAATATGCCTTGGTCTCATCTCCGATCTTGTTTCCAAGTTCGTAAGACTGGAAAGCGTTGTTCTGGTCACGTGCACACAGAGCCTTGGAGAAGTCGTCAATGGTCACCTGGCCACCAACACTGAGAATCTCCAGCCGCATGGGTTTCTTGGGGTCTCGGTACTGAGGGTCCTTGATGGCCTGTCGCAAATCGTGTTCAAACAGGAACACCTCTCGATGAGGGTCCTCGGCATATTCCAGATGGCCTCGGCACCAATCTTCAACGTGTACCTCGACCAGGTAGATGCCAGAAGTTGCTTTGGCAATAGTTCCATTCTCTACGGGATAGAGGTTGGGCTTTCCAGGAGAGGGGAAGTGTTCGTGAGGAAGTCGGAAAGAGGGATGATGTCTGAAACGCAGAGCATCTAGCCTATGCCAAGAACACTCATCTGCAGGAAGGCAAGGTCGATGGAACCCCTTTCCAAGGGTGACTTCCTTTGCCAGGAAAGAACGGTTCCAAGTAAGGTAACCTCTTAGCATGATGCCATCGGGCTGATGGGGGCATCCCAACAAGTGGCCAATCTCATGCATGAACGCGCCCTGGGACACGTTGAGAGCCTCCCATGCACTTCCGCTCTGTCGAGAGTCATTGGCAACTTCCCGCACATCTACCACATTGTTGTCGAGAAGAGCAGGGACCATCTCCTCCACACACGAGGGCCAGGTCCAAAGAGCGTGTCCTCCGAAAATGGCAAGTCGAACATTGGAAATTCCACCTCCAAGAGCAGCATGTCCGGTGATGAGCTGTCGCTTTGTGTTCCATTCGGAGTCAACGAAAACGCAAGCAGCTCGGTGTTCAACCTCGTCCTGGGTGAATGGCAGACCGTGTCGCTTGAGGGCGTCGTAGGCAATGTTGAAGAGCTTGCCAGTGTCCTTTCCGCTGCTGTTTTGCTGGGCGTAGTCGGGGGAGTTGATCTCAGCCACAGAGAGCTCACTTCGCACAATGTGCACCTTGATGGTGCTTCTGCATGTCTTGCTCTCTCGGTTACTGAGGGTATCAACGTCCCACTCCTCGTGGAATCGGAAAGTTCGGTTTCCGAAGCCGTTACGTAGCATGATTTCGTTGGTGAATGCACTCATCATGTATCCGGCCATTCGCATCTTCTTGACTGCCAGATCCAGGGAGTTGCCCTCGATCTGTTTCTTGTAGCTCTGGCTCTGGAACTCGCCCTTGGAGTCTCGGCCTAGAATAAGGCACAGATGAAGAGGGGGATCCTGCAACAGCGGCGTGTAGATGAGTGTCAGTGATGTGGAGATTGGCTGTCGGTTGTCGGGGTATTCGTAGGTCACACACAGCTGGTTTGGTCCGGGAGCAAGGTGCACAAACGCCTTGAAGTAGTTATCGGCGACGGGGAATCTCTGGGAGGGGAACTCATTGAGGTGGTGGGTTACGACTACGTTTCCGCAGTTGACACTATCCAGACCCTTTGGTCCTGCGTTTCCATGGACAATGACGAATCGCTCGTGCATCACATCATTGTTTCGCACATTTAGCATTTTGGGGACATCAGATCGACTGCCAGAACTCTGAGCGAGAGGAGGTCCTGGTGGTGGTGGGGCACTCATGGGCTGCTGCTGTTGAGACCCAGGAGGAGGGCCTGGAGGAGGGCCTGGAGGAGGGCCAGGGGTGGGTCCATGATTCCCCGGTGTGGTCTGAGATCCGCCAGCGTAGCTGGCCTGGTCGCTACCGTAATAGTCTCTGTCGTTTTTCTTTCGTCCAAAAAGTCCCTTCATTGTTGTATGGGAGGTTGGTGGTGGTGATGAAATTAACGAACAGTTCGAGCTGGCAAGCTGATATTTAAGTCTAGGTTGATATGCGCAACGTTCCGCAGACCTGCATAGGGCGATGCAAGGATGATGGTTCTTGGGAAGGGCTTGAAGAGCGCAATTTGCTTCGATATTCGAGGATGACTTGAGTGGGATATACTAGTTTATTATATGTTTGTCTTGAGAGTCTTGTCTGTTGTTCAGCTTTCCATGTTACCCAAGAAAGCTCATCTCCGGTGTCTCACTACCTGACACGTCACAGCCGGGGTATATCACGGATATGTTCTGTGGGAGCTTCTGTGCAGGTAAAAGGGAATCAATCGACGTCAAATCAACTCATTACTTGTATTCAATTACGTTCGTCCTATGATATTCCCGCAACGCCGTTCTTCCGCTCCTTTCCGGTATATTGTTCAGTATAAAGAGGCTCGATCGGTGCTGCGCGTATTATGCACCCTGCTGCGCCAATGTCACAAGGTGGTGGTGGTGGAGACTTCTAACGAGGCGCAACTAGATCTGAGAAGGCTGGTGACACCTAGCAAGAATGACACCGCTTTGATTGCCTCGACCGCTTGAGACTACAAGTTGTCGGACTTCCGAGTCTCAGACATGTGCTATACAACCCCGACTTAAGTTTCGTAAATGGTTCGTGAGTTGAAACGCCCATGTGAGACTACAAGGTACTGGGCATTGCACTTCAAGCTCGAATATCCTTGAAGATGATTGATTGTCAGTGGAAGGAAGCTACAATGTACACCAACTTAGAGAAGCGCGGGAATTACTGTACCTGCAGTCACAAAAGAGAACAATGGACGTCTATTAAAAGCAACGGATTGCCTGTGTGCATCTCCGATATACTGTAGTTCCTCAAGTTGAAGGATACGATACCATAACAGCTGAACTATGATCGTCACCAAATCCCTTCTTCCTACGATAGGTCTTTGTCTCGAGGATGGCCCACAGTTATAGCACACGCCAAGAAGTAACGAAGATATATATTCCTTAGTTAGACAGTCTAGGCGCTCCCCTCTAGAATACTACCAGTACGATATTTACTGTACCACGTGGTACTGCTCCAAGTATCGTTGTCTAGTCTCTGCTAACGACAAGGACATCTTGAGAGGCCATAGTTGTAATAACCAGATTACTAGGGACCTTATACATTGTTTTGAAGTGTGAGTATGAAGAATCGCGTTCAGACGAGGATCTCTCAGACCATCTAGACCAGCTTACATAAGCCCATAAAAATAGGAGGGGAGCAGCATGTCAAAGAACAGAATCGAACGACCTAAGACTATAGTATCGTACCAGTATAAAAGTCATTATCAACAGATATAATTAATTTCGATTTCGTTTCTTGGGGTCGTCCTTGGCCTCAGGGATGGTTGTGTATCGTACGACGTACTACTGTACGAGTAGTACCCTTGTACGAGTACCCTGTTACAAGTTGTACTCCGTATTGTACTTGTACCAGTAGTCATGCTTTCAATGCACACAGAAATGTGAACACCATTTGCACTACATTCGAAAACAATTTTTGATGAATACTTGGCCGCCAGTCGCTGCTAGAGATACAACCATTGAGTGGTTCTGCTGGGTTTTATCTAATCTATTTCTCATGGCTTTTTTTCTATTATCTCGACATCACGGATCAGTCCTGCCCCAACTGCCGTTGGGATGCAATGGGAAACAATCTGCTCTAAATGTTGAGTGAGTGAGACCTATCGTTGTATCCCCGTGCTGTCCATGCTTCACTGTAGATGTATCATCAGAGGTGGCTCTTGCAGATCAGCTCTTTCAGGATTCGTAGAACTCGACCACTTCTCAACGGTGAACACGGGTTGGAACTTATTTCGACACAGTCATTCATTCAGTCTGTAAAAAAGGGGTTGTCGCCGCCAGTTTAAAGCAAGGGTTTCTAGATTGGTGACAGCTAGACACAGGTGGCACTAATTTTTCAGCCCAGACGGTTGTTTCATGTCTAGTACCTGCAAAACCAAACAATTCGCGCCTTGTAGATGACTCCAAACATCAGGGCCGCTCATATATCGCAGCAGATCTCCTCCACGCGGTATGGTTCTACCGCCGCAACAGAATTGTTTAACTCTGGGGTTAAAAGAAAGTTTGTGTTTTTCAAAACCTACCACCAATAGGCGAGATTGTTGAGGGAGGTGGCTGGCCCCAAATGGGTATGTAGTGACTGAGAGAGATCCCCAGTACTACCAAGGTGAAGTAGCACAAAAAACACGTACTACACCCTGTGATAATATGAACCCACCATTCCATCCTGCTGCAAAAGGCTCTCCTTTCTCCTCTCTCTCCTATTTACTTTATCCCAATGTGGCATTCCTCATGCCCATTTGAGATGGTGCCATTCAGAAAGGGGATACATGACTGTTGGGCTGGGCTGAAGTGTGACAGTTCGATTCTGCGAAAACCCGAGAACGAAACTTTTGTAGCACCCGGCAACAGCAGGTAGCCATTCGAAGAACGTGTGGACATCACAATTATCCAATGATATTTAGACCAACCGTTTTCCACGGTTGACAACAGCAGCATTTCATGCAGACTAGATGCGCTCAGTCACATCTTCCGGGTAACTAGTCGGAACCTTCGCACTGCTCGCACCAGTCGCAAACCTAAAACACGATCCCTGGATCAAAAGCGTGTCCTGCAGTGTCGAATTGTACTTGTCATACTCACACACACCCAACCAACAACATCCACCATGTCGCAACCCCAGAACGTTGGAATCAAAGCCCTCGAGATCTACGTGCCTTCTCGAATCGTTAACCAGGCCGAGCTCGAGAAGCACGATGGTGTCGCTGCTGGCAAATACACCATTGGCCTTGGCCAGACCAACATGGCCTTTGTTGATGACCGAGAGGACATCTACTCCTTTGCCCTGACCGCTGTCTCTCGACTGCTCAAGAACAACAACATCGACCCTGCATCCATTGGTCGAATCGAGGTTGGAACTGAGACTCTTCTGGACAAGTCCAAGTCTGTCAAGTCTGTGCTCATGCAGCTCTTTGGCGAGAACAGCAACATCGAGGGTGTCGACAACGTCAACGCCTGCTACGGAGGAACCAACGCCCTCTTCAACGCTGTCAACTGGGTTGAGGGTCGATCTTGGGACGGCCGAAACGCCATCGTTGTCGCTGGTGACATTGCCCTCTATGCCAAGGGTGCTGCCCGACCCACTGGTGGTGCCGGTTGCGTCGCCATGCTCATTGGTCCCGACGCTCCCCTGGTCCTTGACAACGTCCACGGATCTTACTTCGAGCACGCCTACGACTTCTACAAGCCCGATCTGACCTCCGAGTACCCCTACGTCGACGGTCACTACTCCCTGACCTGCTACACAAAGGCCCTCGACAAGGCCTACGCTGCCTACAACGCCCGAGCTGAGAAGGTCGGTCTGTTCAAGGACTCTGACAAGAAGGGTGCCGACCGATTCGACTACTCTGCCTTCCATGTGCCCACCTGCAAGCTCGTCACCAAGTCCTACGCTCGACTTCTGTACAACGACTACCTCAACGACAAGAGCCTGTACGAGGGTCAGGTCCCCGAGGAGGTTGCCGCCGTCTCTTACGATGCCTCTCTTACCGACAAGACCGTCGAGAAGACCTTCCTTGGTATTGCCAAGGCCCAGTCTGCCGAGCGAATGTCTCCTTCTCTCCAGGGACCCACCAACACCGGTAACATGTACACCGCCTCCGTGTACTCTTCTCTCATCTCTCTGCTGACTTTTGTCCCCGCCGAGAAGCTGGAGGGCAAGCGAATCTCTCTCTTCTCTTACGGATCTGGTCTCGCTTCCACCCTTTTCTCTCTGACTGTCAAGGGTGATATCTCTTCCATCGTCAAGGCCAGCGACTTCAAGGCCAAGCTCGATGACCGAACCACCGAGACCCCCGTCGACTACGAGGCTGCCACCGAGCTCCGAGAGAAGGCCCACCTCAAGAAGAACTTTGAGCCTCAGGGAGACCTCAAGCACATCAAGTCTGGTGTCTACTACCTCACCAGCATTGATGACATGTTCCGACGAAAGTACGAGATCAAGCAGTAGATTATGAAGATGCAGCTATGGAAGGGGGTTTAAAATTTATATAGCAATAATGTATAATAGCTAGGATCTTTTGTGTGTGGATCAGTACCTGTATATGAGATCAACTTTTATAGGTGGTGTTTCACAGTGAATAACTCAAATCGTGCATGATTAATGCATGGTTTCCATGCTATGGTACATATGGAGAGTGGTGTGGAGGTTTCAGATAACAATGCATCTGATCTGTCTCCTTGATTTTGATATTATGGTGATACTACGAGGACAATGGTCTTCAAGCATACCGTGTGGCAGGCGGTCTTTAAGGACTTTCTAGCTACTTAAATCTTTAACTATTCTAAAACTACAAGGAGGGGGCAACTGGATAACGGGTGATATCCTGTCCCTGGCTACTACTTCTTACGCACATTTCAGTAGCTGATTGTAGCTACCTGTAGAGAACTGTGGCAATGCCACGTGATCTTGTGAGGCACTTAAATATCATTATCTCGTCTACATGCCTACATCTGTAGTGCCTCACCAAAAGCTTGTGTTCATCATAGACAGAGCAGGAGCAATATAATCAATTGGCATTGGAAGGGTTTCTGAAGACCGAAGCGGAAAAACAAAATTACTAACAGACTGAAACACATAAAAATCACGTTAAAAACATATGGCAGCCCCGAATCACACTTACGAACACGAAAAACGCGAGAAGTGGTTCGTGCGAAAGGACATTTTCACACCCAAATGGGATAACCCTAAATCGCAAATGAGGTTCGACATGATGCACATAAGAGGTGGAGGGTTGAAACATAATTAATCCCATCGCTATGACGAACCGTCAACCCTACAAACCAAAGTACATTCCACTGTACGCTTCCAGGACGGAAAAGAAGAACTCTGAAACGCCAGCAGCCAAACTCGAACACCAGGACATTTCACAGCTCAGGCAGCAGATGGACGACTTCCGGGAAGAAATCAGAACAACCCCAGTTTCATACCCCAGAGAACCAATGGCAGACCCCCATAGACGATTTGCCATTCCCACAGACCTGACTCGATTCGAGCGGCTACGACGGGGTCTTCGACGCGAGGAGGACGCGGATATTAATCTCGGAACAAATTATTCGCGATACAGACTGGACACTAGAAGGACCACGGAGGAAGAAGAGGTTCCCGAGTCAAGGACTACACGCGTTTCCAGCAGAGGCAGGGACCACAACGAACAATTGACCAGTCAAACCCGGTTACGAAGCAATAGCAAATCGAGAAAAGCCCAACCCCCTAAGGAGGATGAAGATTTCGAAGTCGAGTACCCTGAGATCAAGCAGGAGTCGGACATCGAAGACACATCCATGTCCCACCCCATACCACAGCTGCGTCGCTATGCTGGCTATAATGCGTTCACTGGATCGCCTCAGAAGAAGGTGACCATAGCAGAGCCACAGGGTGATACACGCGAGAAGCACACGAGATCCAGAAGCCGAAGCTCGGACACTAGAGGCGAAGCTCGACTTCACGAGACCACAAGACTGGTGGAAGACAAGCTGGAGCAGTGCATGAGTGCCATTGAGGCCAGCAAAGGCCCAGAGGTGGCTCAGCAGTTTGTACATGAGTACCAGCTTATGATGGATCTGCTCAGCCAAGAGTACCAGGGACTGGAAGACACTGAACACAAGGATTTGGTAAGGAATGGACCAAAACCCGCTCCTAGGCCATCCCCAAAACATGCCTCCAAGCCGACAACGGCTAAAAAGAGCATCATAAAAAAGCCGGCCGAACCTGAGAGCAGGAGACCTCTTGAGGACGGTTATGACGATTATGACGATTATGGAGAGGAACAAGCCGTTGAACAAGAGCGTCTCAGAGTCAATATGGAGAAACAAGTGGAGAATTATCAGCCTGAAAAGGGTAACAGAAAGGCCCTGGAAAGCTTGCATGATTTGGAAAGGGATATCAGACAGTCGCCGCCCAGATGGAGAGATCAACACACCCTTCAGACGGTGGTGATATCTAATACGGGAATCTGGACTCGAACCCGGTCTACAATCTCAAAGTCATTCAGAGCCATAGCAAGCGCTTGGTACACTACAACGTCTCCCCTGCTTCTTCTGGCTACCTCGTTTTTCTTCTGGCAAGCAATTCGATTGTATGTATATGCGGCGCTTTTCATCATCCCCCCTTTCCTAAACTAACACAGGGCCCTCACCTTTTTCTGCCTTGATGACGACGAGGAGTTTGTTCGCCAACAGCTGGTTCAGGGAATGAGCTACACCGAAATTGAACACATGTGGGGCCTGAGAGGCTTCAATGTATGTGGTGGAGCGTGGAGGCCGCCGGTCCCACAGTAGAAACGACAAGATAACACTAACCATGCTAGAGACACACTGTAACTGTACACACTGTAACTGTACACTATCTACTTAATATCAACTGCTAACTTATGTATGCTGATGGTCGCGTAAGAAGTGACCGCATGAATATCTAGCTTCGCTACCACTGTACACTCCGGGGCCCTTATATATATATGATCATTGAGAGCTACCATTGTTGGATGAGAAAGAGACGCTCTATTGAAGATTTCTTATTGATAAAAAATATTGCCAATTTGTGTAATACCCTGAGTGTTCATGTTTCTGACATTTGGAGAGAAGCCATCAATGGGGTGATGCAAAGGGCTATAATCAGCCATAATCAATGCTAACAACAGAAAGTTATTTTGTCTCATACTAAGCAACTTCACCATTGAAGCTCTTTGTGCAGCACCTTCCTCTTTCTGCTCTCTGTTCTTCTGCTCCCCAAATTCACACTGATGTTACATAAGCAAAATAGAGTTTCATGCAAGAGAACGCACATCATTTAGGCACAAAAAAAATTGTTCTCCGAAGTATTGTCACCAATGGCAAAAAGAACGACCAAGTTGCCGCCAACTACGGTGGCTACTAAAGCAGATTTGAGGAACCGCCCCATCGCACAGCCCGTGAGCCGGCGCAGGGGCCAGCAACAAGGGGCTAGCGCCAACAACAGCAACAACAGCAGCAGCACGGAGAGCAAAAGTAACAACGCGAATGATACCAAGGACAGCAAGGATGGCAAGGACAAGGCCAGCAAAAAGAAGCGAAAAAAGAGCAAGAAGAAGAGCCTGTCGGGACCCTCGAGTCCCCAGGAGCGTCGAAACTCAGGAAACGGATACGACGTGCTGGCTAGTAAGACTGATGACAAGTCCGAGAACGAGGAAGAGAGAAGCTCTAAGAAGAGAAGAAAGGTTGGATCAGCTGCATCGACCTCAGCCTCTTCAGATGGGCGATCAGACAGCGATAACGGCAACGAAGGATCGGCTTCCACCGCACCTACTTCAGCTCCCAAACCTCCCGCTGACTCTCCTCCTCCACCACCAGCTGATCCCAGTGAGTGGAACATGAACGAGGATTTCGTCGGGTTTACCTTTTCGGATGATGAGAACGAAGAAGAGCCAGAGCCCGAGGAGCCCATCCGATCGCGAAAGCGAACTATCGAGGAGGTGGACGATGCCACTACCGGCCCCAGCTCCAAGAAACAGGATCTGGAGGCCCCATGGATCAAGTCAAACTACCACAAGTACGACCGTGTGTCTGATTGGTTGCAGGAGGAGGTCATGGACTTTGTCAAGTACATCTCTCCCACCCAGTCGGAGATTAAGGCACGTCAGGATCTGGTGGAGCGTGTTCGAGGAGCCGTGAACGGCCTGTGGGGAGATGCAAAGGTGCACGTGCTCGGCTCTTTCACCACAAACATGCACCTGCCTCAGAGTGATATTGATCTTGTCGTGTGCAGTCCCCATGGACACTATGGCGAGAGAGCTTGCATCTACCAGCTCAGCAGCGTTATTCGAAGCCGAATGAAGGTTGCGGAGCTCCAGACTATCACAAAGGCCCGAGTGCCTATCATCAAGTTCATCGACTCGAGAACAGGTGTCCATGTGGACATCTCGTTTGAGAAAGACGGAGGAATCAAGACTGCATCTACCATCACGAAATGGAGCAAGAGCATGCCTGCTCTTCGACCCCTAGTCCTGATTGTTAAGCAGTTCCTGTCGAGTAGACGGCTCAACGAGGTTTTCACTGGTGGTCTGGGAGGATTTTCAGTAATTTGCATGGTTTACTCGTTCCTGATTCAGCATCCAAGAATCTCAACGGGCGACATTAGCCCCATAGACAATCTTGGAGTCTTGTTGATTGAGTTCTTTGAGCTCTACGGTGTCAATTTCAACTACGAGCGTGTTGCCCTCAATATGGATGGTAACTGTGGGTACCTGAGCAAGCGTCTGTATCCTGATCTCATTGGTCGAAACCCCTTTGCCGTGGCTATTCGGGATCCTGATGATCATGAAAACAACATTTCTCAGGGAACCTTCAACATGCGAAACATCAAGCGCGCCTTCAGCGGTGCATTCCAGCTACTATCTGGCAAGTGTCTTGATATGAACAAGACTGGATACAAGGGGCGACAGGGCAAAAGTTTGTTGACCTCCATCATCAAGCTCAAGGGTCCTGTTCGAGACCAGACACCAGATGCTGCTACTGAGCCTCTCATGTACACTGGTGGAGGGGATGAGTTCAAAATTCCCCAGGACGCCGTGTACAACTCCGTGCTGATGAACGATGAGGACGAGGAGGAGAAGGCCAAGCACGCAGAAGACGCTGAGAAGGCGAAGAAGCGTGCTGCCCAGAAGGAGGAGCAGAAAAAGAAGGATCAGCAAAAGAAGGAGCAGCAAAAGAAGGAGCAGCAAAAGAAGAAGGAGCCTACATCGAATAACAAGATTCCCAAGGGCCCAGCAGCAGATAAAAGAGAGCCCAAGACTGACCAAAGCAAAAAGTCCAAGGATAGAGCTGCTGCACGAGCAGCCACGCGTGAGGTGATGGAGATTTCGAGCGATGACAATGATAGCCCCAGCAAGAATGGCGGAGCCAAAGGTAACCCCATTGACCTGTCATCGGATGATGAGAAGGGGCGGTCTGACATCAAGAAGGATACTTCTGCCAAACGGAGATTCTGGCAACAGAAAGGGGGGTTGGATTACTAGCTAGAAATACGGACGGAGATAGAATAATGTAATATTATGGCGTTGCATACGCACGCTACACACAAGAACACCATTGCATAATTGCATGTACTTGTACTTACACGCCGCCGTGGAGCTTGAACCACTGGGCGAAGTCAGCAAAAGCCTTCTCCTTGGCGAACTTGACTGGGGGATCATTGGGATCACCTCGGCATGCAAAACCGTGGACAGTCTGAGAGCTGAGAGTGGCATAGTAGGTCTTTCCAGTTTCCTTTAGAGCAGCCTCGATTTCGGTTCGCAGCTCAGGAGTGTAAATCTTATCAGTCTCAGCAGCAGCAATAATCAGAGGGTGCTTGAGGGCCTTGGCGTCCTCCACAGAAACGAAAGAGGGATGGGCCCAGGCCAAAGCGTTGACAAGGTCAGTGGCTCCAAGAGCTGCGACAAGCTTTCCACCGTAGCAGTACCCGACAGTTCCCACAAATGAGGGCTTGAAGTCGTCCTTGATGTGCTGGGCGATCTCCTTGGAGAAAGGGATGGTGGACTCAAAGGTGTGTCGGGGGAACCAGTCCTGCATGAGCGAAAAGCCCTCAGGAGGGTTGAGTTGGACGGGATCGTTGTTAAAAAGATCGGGAACCAAAACGAAGAAGCCCTCCTCAGCGAATTGATCGGCTAGAAGCAGAGAACCCTTGAATTCGAGACCTAGAATGTCGGTCAGCAGAAGTACAATCTTGCCAGAGGGCTTGCCTGAAAAGTAGGTCTTTGTACCATGGAAGTCCTTGAACTCGCCGGAAAGTTCACCGTCGTGCTTGAAACCAGTAGCGCAGCAAGGAAGAAGAACCATTGTGAAGAATTGAGTGTTTGTCAGTAGAGAATGACCTTCGTCGACGAGAAAAAGTTCAGTGGCTTATATAGATAGCGTTTAGGGTTGGCCTAATTGGTTGATGACGGGGTGAAGTTCTGCAAAGAAGGTGGGGCCTGACTTGACTTTATAAAGAGCAGGTTTGGCAAAGATAGAGATATTTAGAGTCTATTCAATTGTCCATACCCTCCCCACCTTCACTCAACAGCTTGACCCAACATTATCAGTTTGCTACTCGCCACCATTTAAACTTCAGGATGCACATTGCCATCGGCGGACTCCGAAGATGCGGTGATGAATATACAAGAAACTTTCTTGGCTCTCAGATATGAAAAAAAAATTACCACGTGCTGAGTAAGGAAGCAATTAGAGGCATAAAGCAATTAGAGGCTATCTCACAACCTTTCAAAGGTAGCGTGGAGATGAACAGTAGCATTGGAGACAGATGATATTTTTTTAAAAAAGGAAATTCAAATGCCTTTATGCATGTGGAGATGCCAGTTGTTTTTTGTACTCATTGTGTCATCGGAAACCTAGAACCAGCCTTTACAGCGTTGTGATTGGAAGTTCTGTATACAAAACACCAATAGAAACCGTTTGAATTAGCAAAAGTGGCGTTTCGGGCCAGGTGCCTTATTCCCGATGCATTTCGACCTCCACATAGACGTTTCAGCCCCCCATCAGATCAAAGTTTCATTCACCTGGAGCGCCAAGCCATAAGCGATGTGCCAAGCCATAAGCGAAGTTTTTGTTTTTCCATTAATCATTAATTTTAGTACTGTTATTCCATCAGCTATATAGTGGCCATGCATCCCTCCTATAATTACTTCTCTCCTTTACTGTTCTGTGGCTAGCGACTCTACGATTTGCAAGGCTGTGCGATGCAGTGAAAGGTGAGGTTGAAGCTGCACAGGATGAAGGCACCATGAGGAGAAAGCTTTGAAAAAACCCAATGTAGGTATTATAATCGTAACTCACTCGAAGCGGATAAAAAGACGAGGAAACGAATACATGTTCAGGCCAATTTTCGGTGTCTGCGCTTAACTCCGGCTCGTACCAACTCTATGGGTTTGGGTTTCGTTTCCGATCTGGTGACAGACCAGTATGATCGTCTTCACCGGGGCTTCCTGTCGGGGGTGATGCTGAACGGGTTTTCTCATACCTACACCGTACAAGTAAGATACCAGTAACAATAGTGCCATGCTTTCATGAGTGAACAGATACATTATACTTTAGAGTGGGTTCGTATCCAACGTCTACACTCTGTAGGCGTCCCTACAAATTTTGGTGTTTTCTAAACAATAATATTAAATAAATAAGACAGTCTTAAAGAACGAGCGTTAAGAAGACACTTTTTTCCACCACTTATCTGCCAAGGAACTTCAGCTCGATCCATCGAGTGCAGTTGAAAGCAACAAAGGCAAACCCAAAGGCAATCTCGAAACCAATATCAGCTCCGGGTCCGATGAGCTTACCAATGGGGCCGGTGTACCAGACCTGGTCCATACCAAGAACGGCACCAGCCACTCCGACACAGAAAGAAAAGATGGCAGCGTACGAGACGGGCAGCTTGGTGTGGTCGTTGTGGATCTCAGGGTCGTAATTGTCGAAACCTCCAATCCAGATGTAGTGAGCAGACAGGTTGATGGCAGTGTAGATGGCCAACCAGTAACCAATAATGTTCATGAAGTTATCAATGAACTCCTCAAAGGCGTAGTAAGCAGCAATAGAGATACCAATGACTGCACCGTTTCCGATAATGGCCCAAGCAGCTCGAGGGATGACCTTGAACTTGGACCAGATGGTCTGGGCGGAAAGACCAAGAGAGTACATGTTGGGAATGTTGTTAGCAACAGTAGAAAGAGCAAGGACAACAACACAGAACTGGCCAAAGCCGTGAAGAGAGTCGGTGACGAGAATCTCGAAAACAAGTCCTCCAATACCGTTCGCGTCGTAACCAGCAGCAAATCGGGGAGTAGTTCGGATACCAGTCATGCAAGCAGCACCAAGAGTCATAACACAGATCAGAGGGGTACCGAGACCGACCATGAGAGCACAGAAAACCTTGACAGAAGAAGTCTTCTTGGGCATGTAGACAGTGTAGTCAGCGGCAGATGAACACCATCCAGTGGCGAAACCGAAGACAGCACCACCAAAAGAGAGAACACTGGCAGCCTCAGAAGTTCCTACATCCATTGTTCCCCACTCAAAGGCGTGAGATCGTCCCATCTGGATAGCAATGATAAGGAAGACAACGGCATTGGGGACCCAAGCCCACTTCTCGAAATTGTGGATGAAGTGGTAGCCCATGAAGGAGACACAGAAGGTCAGGACAGAGATGATAACAATGGATGCGGCGACGGGGAGTCCACCATTGTTCACAGTATGGAGCATCTGGGCCGACACAATTGTGTTGACCGTACCCCAACCGATACACGCGACACAGTTGAAAAATGCAAGAAATCGGACGCCCTGGTACCCAAACCAGTATCGAGAAAGAACCATTTGTCGGAGACCAAACTTGGGGCCGAAACAGGAGTAGAAGGCGACAGGAGCCATACCAAGAATGTTGAAGAAGATAATAGTGAGAAGGGAGTCGATGAAATGCAGCTGGAAAACGGAGACACCAAGGCCACCAAGAGCAAAAGAAGCGATAACGAAGTTAACGGAAAACCACATGGATGCCGCGTTCCAGATACTGTTATCGGTCTGCTCCTCCTCAGGAACTCGGTCGATACCTCGAATCTCAGCCTTCAAATTGTTGAGGATTCTGTAGAAGAGGTTGTCTGGGTGAGGATGGACATCTTGAACGTAGTCATCGTGAGGGTATTCGAGAGAGGTTGAGGAGGAGAGGCCCTCAGCTTTTACTCCAGTTTGTTTTTCGATATCGTAGTCACTCATTGAGCTGATAGAGATCGCCGGTACAAGGTCAAAGTGATCAAAGGTCAAAACCGGAAGTTCGTGTGTGTGTCGAGAGAAGAAGTAAAAGTACTGTACTGAAGTGCTAGCCCTTAATTTGAATACTTTTTCGTATCAGGCCGAGATCAAATCTTGGCGGATTACGGTTTCCGTTGATGCGCGCAGTCATTGTTCACAAAAACCTTCTGTCACAGCAAAGTTCTGCAACGGTGTGTGGAGGTCACCATGGGTGGCCACTAGGGTCTAGAGTGACATTTAACCAGCCCAGTAGCGGTTGATAAGATCAATTAATCTGTCTGTGGTCTTTCAACTTCTGATTTCTCTCTCCTTTCTCGAGTTCGCGTCTCTGCTGCGCCGCGCTAGAGACCCACTGGGGCGCGCGAGGCTAGCCACTTTCAGGTCCAACTTTACAGAAGCCAATTTTTTTCCCTATCTTTCAAAACTTAAAGGGAAAGATCGCGCATGATATCTGCGGTGAGCTCAAACGAGCACTGCAAAAATTTAGCTCCAGCCCGCTGGCTATCTTCATCTGCTCTTCTGTCATTGGCTGTAGGCAATCGGAAGCGGGCCCCCCCGTCCAAACCCGAACTGTGACTGTTGTACATTTTAGGTAGGACACCCGTTGACTCGGGCGACATACGCTGCAGACTCGGAAAATTTTTGCGGCGAGTGGAAAGGGCACAAGGATAGTCAAGGAATGTGAAGTAGAAACAGGAAAGCTGGCCATGGGAGAGCGAGGACCAAAAATTTAGGTGCTATCTACATCAGGGAGGCTCCCCACATGTCTCTTTGCTATCTCTAACTGATGCTGCACATTTCACGCTAGCATCAGTGCAGATGGTGGTATTACCGACGGGTGTTCCGCCGGCTCCCAACTTCCCAGGAATGCCAAGGCCGACAGAGTTTGGCAATCAGCTCCAAATGAGTAGGCGAGACGGCACTACTCTCTGATGAGTGCATGATAGCCGCGCGGATACGCAAACTAACTCGTGATCCCCGCATATATGGAGACCGGTCGAAGTACCCGTAGCTCAGTGACAAGCGATTTGCCAGCGGACTTGGAGGATATAGGTGCTCTGCTGGGGTGCTGCCATTGTCATCGGGCTAGCCGGAAGCACGAGTGCTACATACTCACACGATGATCTGTTATCTCTAGTCACCTTGGTAGGCTTCCTAACATGGTGTATGTTCTCATAGTAGAAGGTGTGGTAATGCACGTGACAGAGCGACTGAAGATATCATAGGTTATCAATAGTGCACCGATAAAGTACCGGCCTGGCATCTAGCTATCGGGGCTCTCAGGCAGCTAACATGAAGCCGATAAGCCATTTCCTCCCCTGTTGTGTTCGGCGGTGCAACCCCAGCTGATAAGCCGTCTTTATCGCGAAACCCTGAAGTCTTTGTATACCATCGTCCATGTACCAGGCACCCTGGTTCTGGTACGAACTACCGCATGCAAAGAGATTCGACTGCCTGTGTGAGTAAGTCAATAATTTCAAGGGCGACAGCTCTCAGTCGTTCTTCCACAGCATTGCAGCAGGAATCGTACTGTATCGAGGTTGGTATATCATTAATAACTTATGGAACTACAAAGAAGCCTTAGTGGCCGCCAACCAAGCGACCCGCTGGCCGATACCACCAGAGTAAATGTACCCTTGTCCTTCAAAACCGTAAGCGTGAATGACAGTGAATCCACCGGCGATGGACTCCTTCTCGATTCTGTAGCCGCCATCTCTGCCAGGTCTGAAGCCAATAATTTTCTTGATGATAGGCAGGCCCTCAAACTCAGCAGTGACAGGCAATGGTCCCTCCCCCTTCTCAAACAAGGTAGCACGTGCGTTAGAAATCATATCGGGGCAAATAGTGTCTACTTTGGTGACGATTTCTCTGTTAACTTCGTCATCAACAACCCTGGACGTGTTGCCTGGCTGGGAAATGCCACCAATGATGATTCCTCCAGACTGGGGCCGGGGGATAACATAGGTGTAGTACTTTCCAGTACGAGAGCACATGGGGCCATCGTAGGAGGTCTTCACCCAGAGGGTCTGGCCACGGACAGCCTTGACAGCGGCATCCTGCACAGGCTCTAGGAGCTTGGCTCCTACTCCCGAAGCATTGACAACAAGTCTGGAGTGATCTCCCGCAGTCTCCACCGCTTGAGCAATGGAGGAGACTTCAGTCTGGATGAACTTGACACCTCGCCGCTCCAGGAAGGTTCTCAGCCACTTGAGATACACCCAGGGATTGACCGAGGCAGACAGGTACTCGACTCCGTGGGTTACATGGCCTCCAAAGGTCTCTTGTTTGGCTCTGGCGGGAATCTCGTGGTCCTGAAGCCATCTGAACTGAGGGAACTCCCTGGCCCACATACGGTTATGGGAATCCTTCTCACGCGACTCAGACCCTGGGTAAGAAGTCTCGTCGTAAAAGTCTCTGGTGAGTCGGAATCCGAGACCAGTGAAGGGGTCTGCATGGTACAGCTCCCACCAGAGACGGAATGTCTCTCGCTGAATGTCACGCTCGTCGCCCTGAGCTCGAGGGTCAGGGTGGAACATGGCTCCTCCCCAGGGAGAGGCCCACTCCCCAGGCCAATCGTGATCTGGCTCACCTACTCTGGTGCGCATATCACGTGCAACAACAGTGACTTCATGGCCATCTTGTAGAAGGTAGTATGCCGAGGTGAGTCCAATGACTCCAGAGCCAATTACAACAACCATTATCGAAAAAGTGTGGCTGTTGAGCAGTATTGGATGGTGTCGTTGTGGGAGTGTACCGCTATTTATCTGGCCACTCGTTGCTCACACCGAAAAACGGTACCCCCACCTACACACCAAACACAATATCTTTGAATTGAACTTTGAGCTTGGGGGTCGAAGAGGTTGAGTCTTTTAGTTGAACTACTGTAGTTGAATAAGGGATATATATATTACAATTGCGCTGAATAGGCTGCCTGGGAACCCCTTCTTGATGACTCGTTTTATCTGCTACCTTGCACCTGTCAATATACCGTCCTTGTTAAGTGTTATCATGCATGCCTGCATAATCTGTATCGGACTCCGCACCAGTAATGGTTAAATCCCATAACCTCAGAGCCGTAGTATATCATACTCAAACTTACGCCACATTTTATACTGTAGCTTTGACTCGGAAAGGGGTTATAGTAGCTTTTGATCACACCAGTTGAGTCAATAATGATTGGAAGCAGTAACAAGATGCAGTCATAACGTTGTAGACCTTACGTAACTTCACACCCATGGCTATGTTAAAATCGCATGATTTGAGAGCAATAAGGTGAGAGAACGTACTATGCGAGATACATTTATGATATGAATGATATTATTTCTACAGACATCAACTACTACGACCTAAGAGACATGTAGTATTGCCCCTTACTTAATGAGGAACCTTACATGTCTCGGAAGTCTTCGCAGTGCAGCTCGTACTCGTAGTCAGGCTGCATCTCGGCATAAAGAGTGCCCATGTCGCAGCTGCTATCAAAGGTGAACTGGGCCTCTTCGTCGTGGATAAACTGCTTCTCAAATCCATTGCATTCCGCAGTGTTGGCCAACATTTGGGCCTCGCAAGATCTCTCCATCAGAGTGAACAGGTAAGTGGCCTCGTCCACAGTTCGTCCTACGGTCAACAGACCGTGGTTCTGCAGAATGACAGCCATGTTGTCTCCCAGAGCCTCTGCGATCTTGTGACCCTCCTCATCACCCAGCACAACACCACCAAAGGCTCGGTAGACAGAGTGGGCCTTATAGAAGGTGCACACGTCCTGGTTGATCATCTCCAATTCCTTGCCGAACGTCGAGTAGGCCTTTCCGTGAATGCTGTGAGTGTGACAGGCAGCGTCAACGTCTGGACGGGCCTTGTGGATGGCAGAGTGGATCAGGAAGCCAGCTGTGTTGACGGCAGCTTGGTTTCCGTCCTTCAGAATACTACCCTTCTCATCGACGTGGACCATGTGAGAGGGCTTCATGAGGCTGTAGTGCACGCCGATGGGGTTGATCCAGAAGGTGTTGGGATCGATGGGGTCTCGGATGGAAATGTGGCCGGCAGATCCCTCTGTGTATTCCTTTCGTCCCATGATTCGGAAAGCTCCGGCCATGTGCTGCAGCATCCACTTTCGCTTCTCCAGACCCTGGATTTTAGGGATCTGGTGGGGGTGGGGAGCACCGTGGGCAAACTTGTTTTCAGGCTGAACGACTTCTGCTGGGCTCATTTGTGAGTGGTTGTAATTTTAGTTTTGATAGTTGAAGAGATGCTGACCAGTGCTGAGATGTGCACTGGATAATATACTCTATCGCTTATTCTCCTCGAACCTAATTTGACGCACCCCACAAAATGAACAGAGTGCACAGAGCAAAAGGAGTGACCACTCCCGCCGCTGACACATTTAGGAAAGTGCTGTGAGGCAGCAACATATAAACAGTGAAAAATGGGGAGATATTTCTCATCTTACCTAATGCATGTCTATAAGTCAATGAAATTCCTTCTTACTGTCAATCTGCACTCTATCATAGATCTTGCTTGACCTCACTATTCTGATGGTGCCTGCCGAGATCGGATCGGAAGACCGTTACCGGCGAACCTGTTATCTTTTGCGCCTAAAGATAGAGATATGCACCAGGGATGGGGCCGAATTTGTTGTCAATTGTGCGTCGGTTATTGGTGATACCCCACAGACTTTTGGAAGCAAACTTGAGCCGCATCAGCCCACTGATTTTTTTCCTATATAATTATTTGAAAAACCACTGACTGGGAGTTCCTTCGTCAAGAGTCTCCTTTTTAGCATTATACTGGTTTTCGAGACTAATGATGCGTGCAGGCGATATCCTGAAAAATTGAAGTTTGCCCTGACAGGTGCCAGCAAAGAACTGGCCTGTTCGTGGTAAGAAAGGCTCATCGAAACAGACTGTGTCTCCAGAAGCCATATCATAGAAGACACCATTGGTAATTCCATATGCCACATAACGCCTATACTCTCCCTTGCCTTGCGTTGGAAGTGTGAATTCCTCGTATCCTCCTACCAAAGTCCTGTCAGTCGCGAACCGCACCTTAGAGCTATTGATATCGAAGAAGAACGGCACTAGGTGTCCTCCAAAACCGATCCAAAGATAACCATGGTACTGAAGGATCATAATCCACATGTGATCACTGATCCACTCCAGAACCTGTATCTGTCTTTGTCTGGAATGGTCCACATAGATGATGTTTGCTCGATGGTCCTCATACAGCTCTAAACATAGCATGGCTTTGGGCAACACCTGAACATCACTGCACGTACCTGCGAACTGAAATATGTACGCATTATCAACATCAACAACCCCATCCTTCCACTCCATTAATGCCCCCTTGCTGCACCTCTCCACAATGAGCAGTTCTGAAGAATTGCTGTATTCCAAAGAATGAAACTCTGCAAACCCGAGTCGAGCATATATGTCCACACCATACTTTTGCACACTCGTTTTGTGCTCTGGCTCTGCAATGTGCTTGAATCCCAGCGTCTTCATGTCCACTACCACGCCAGTTCCTTCAAGCTTCATTGTCGTCTTCTCAAAAATAGGCTCAAAGTCCTCTGGTAGCCTGTCGACAGTTGTCACATCAAGTAGCTGGACCTTGGACGGCTTAGAGCTGGCATCTTCCAGAACCTCAAAGTAAATATCTTCGAATGACTCGTCTGGCACGTCACGTGCTTGTTTCTGTTGCTCACAAACAAGGCGTGCACACCTTCGCCAGGTGCTTGCCTCCAGACCATCGACTCCGAGCTCAACCCAAGGGGCAGCGTCTTTAACAGCAGAGCACAATATGGATTCTGAGTCATCAATCAGGATATACATATGACGGCAGGTATCTCCAAAGTTGACCAGGGATTCCACATCCAAATGTTGGATTACCAGACCCCATATTTCATCAGGCAATAGTGAGGTTTCCATAGTTCCCAACATCAGTACTGGTGCTTGTAGTGGGGAGGAAACAGCAAACTACGAAACACCAAATGGGGGCTTAACTCATCAAAATAGCCAAAAGTTATTATTGAACCGACCTACAATTAAGCAATTGATATAAATATTCATTATTTCAGCTATTAATTAGTTACTATTGTACAAGTCGTCCTCGTCACTCTATCCCCCTGTTTTTGGTGTCCTGTGTTTCTCTTCTTCCCTCTCTCCCACTGATAATGACGATTCTCAGAATGCAGCACCTTGACGTAGAGTGGGTGAGTAAGGGAGAAAAGTGCCAGGGTCACCAATACCAGTACCGGATTCCCACAGGCCTCGTGTATCGATTACGGTACTGTAATCGAGAGCCTTCTGCTCCGGATCTGATCTTCGCCGAATCACACCAGCTTCAAGCTGAGCAGTGATGGTGACAACCTCGTGCAGAGTGTCCTCGTAAGGAACAGGAGTACCGGGAGCAGAAACCATCCAGTTTCCAATGGCCCACAGTCTCTTGGCTCGCTGGAGTTTGGCCATTCGGTTGCTTTTTCGTTCCAGACAGTCATGGGCAATGATGACTGCATCTCGAACAAAGGTGTTCAGAATGATCTGATAAACGCACGCAGTGTAGCACAGATTCACCTGGTCAGTGCCTGAAATCTGCTTGTCTCTCCAGTAGGCGGCAGCATGAAGACACAGGTCCCGAGCTTCACCCAGTCGCATGGCCAGCTCTGCGTGCTGTTTCTTCCAGCTGTCCGTATCATATCCTCCAAACATATTCGAAAGTCTGCTATGTTCCAGCTTCTCCTTGAATGATTGGGAGATGGTCATGAACGCGGAACCCAGTGCCTTGCAGTAGTCAGCACCGAAGGGCAGCTCCCTGAATGGGGCCAATTGCTCCTGATAGTTGGAGGTGAAGACGTGAGAAAAGTCGTCTGAGTCTGAGTCTGCTGCAGAATCTGCGTCGATCAACGACTTGTAGAAGGTAACGGATGCCTGAAGAGCGTCCTGCGAATTGGCGTTCTTCTTTCCCTTGAGCAGCTCGTTCACCTTGTTCTTGTCCCATCCCATTCGTCGCAGCATCTTGATGTGCTTGTCCTTGACCAATACCAGTTTGGTGTTGGACTTCTGCTTGCCGTACAGCTCCTTTTCGATCTTGGTCACGGTCTGGAACACGGCAGACTGAGCGCTCAGGTTCTTGGTGCTAGCATTGCACACCAGAGGCTCCATTTGCGGGAGTCCAAAAAGGGATGTAAAGAGGTCGAGGGCATCAATGAATCGAGGCTCAAAGGCTGCAAAGAATTTGGGGTTATCTCCACAGGCCAGGTAGTTGTTTCTGTACTGAGGAACCCGCAAAATCTGGTAGGCGTCGGAAACAGCGTAGAAACTGAGGTAGGCGTCACTTTTGCCCAGCAGTTTGATGAGTTGCAAGCATCGAGTACGGTACGCCTGGCTGATGTCGAAGCCACCGGCGTTCACGGGCACATTGAGAATCTCGTAGAGCACCAGCATTTTTGCAGAAGGGTAAGTTTCAGTGTGGCGAGCGAGCCCTTTCATTTTACCGCACGTAGGTACCTTGTGCTGCTGATATCGTTTGAACGTTACGCATGTAGTTTAAGCCTGGCAAGGTTGGTTAGGTTTCAGCTGGGCCTATTGTTCGGCAAGATTGAGATTGCTATTGGGAGGAGGGTGGGGCCGCGAGCACAGTGACGATACGAGAGCCAAGGGGCTTAAGCAAGGAGCGACAGTCCCAAGGGGTGGCACACCAACTGCCAGGATTAATAATATGCAATATCGAGTCGTCTATGTCCCCTCTTTCCCCACCAAACCGTCTCAGCCCCCCAGTCTACCTTTGAGGTGGCCCACCTTGATTGCCCGTTGCCTTGTGCTTTTTTTTATGTTTCTCTTTCCTGATCGACGTTCTTGCTTTAGCTTAACACACTCATCTTCTTTGTACCCACTGAAGGAGTGTCATGAGACTGTGTAAATTGGCGAGCTAATTATGTGATCGGGACAAGGTAAGAGCAAGACGAGTAGTGACTGAAATGAACGTTAGCACTGGCACGATACTGGTCCGAACTACGAGACTCTAGTTCAACCAATAGCCCAGATACAGACGCAGTAAGGTACCAACTGATTATTCGTTTGTTTACGTGCATCGAGAAGCGCTCCAGAAGCACCAGAATCGCTTCCGGGTAGGTTGCTGGGAAAGGAGGATTTACAGTGTTCTGCAAGGTTGTCATCACGCAGGACTTGTCGGGGTCCGAACATTGTGCGAGCTGTGGGCTGTAGGTCATGTGATTAGCCACTACGGGGGAGGACACAATTGAGCGTATTTGGACATAGTCGCACGCCTAGTAGTGCGTGACACCCTGTTTTGTGTCGTCCGTCTGTTGTGACATCACTCAAACAGAGTTCCATTCCCTTGTCTCGAACAATGGGCTTCTTGTGCGGTGAGATCTTTTGACATAATACGACATGGCATGGCGTAGGAACCCGTCTTTTTAGGTGGAGAGTATGAGCTGGTTTCTATCAAGACTGAAGGTAATGTGTAAATCGATTACCAATGTGGATGCATTGGAAGTGATGTAGCTCTCTCTCTGTTCCCCCCATACAGTAGCTACAGTATTAGCCGAGCAACGTAAAAACACAAGTATGAATTCTTCCCATCACAGCGTTTCCTCGATCTTATCACGCAACAAAAAAGTAACCTACAAGTATCTTGGGGGAGGGTTATCTACACTAGCATGGGATTTTCCCAGCGTCCTTGCATCTCCAATGGCGCCTACTACGACCCGGTACAAGTACAACCCAATAGTGGTGTCAAAAGTACGAGGTACCAGTACCTGGTACTTGTACTTGTACTTGTACCAGTAGCGTGCCACATGCCGTATTAATAATACGGTTAAGTTTTCTGTTACACGCGAGTAATATGATGTTTCGTTCATGTGGGCTGATTTAGTGTGAAGTGACAGTGTGGGGCACAGCAGCTCTCTACTACCGCCTGATAATATCTCTCTGAGTTAGTTTCTGATTGCAATCAATACTTGGCTGATTATTATCGTTCAACTCAAAGCTTTGATACCCCGGACCTGCCAACTTTGGTAAAATATCACGATATTCTAACAAAATAGTTACTTTAGGTACGAAATCTTGCAGGACAAAACAAGTCGAGAAGTGCAATTCAATGTAGACAATAAATAAAGATATTCGAAAAAGCATTATCTATATTTATCTTCCAAAAAAAAAAACACTCCCTATTTCCCATCTAGCTTTTCCATACCCGAACACTTGACTGGATCGTCACTGCCGCCAGACATGCAGATAAATTACACTTCCCACATACACATTTTTACCCCACATACAAAATGACAAGAGTAGTGGTGACAGGACTAGGTATAGTCAGCCCGCTCGGAGTCGGAGTCAAACAAGTATGGAACCGACTAATTGCTGGCAAATCTGGAATTGTCGCTCTTGACGAGCGATTCGAAGCTATCTCTTGCCGAATAGGAGGAGTAGTGCCCCAGGACGAATGGTCAGAAGCTGCCTCCACTAACCTTGCAGCTGGAGAAATCAAACGAGTGCCTCTGTTTGCTCAGTACGCCATGGTGGCAGCTCAAGAGGCCATTAACGACAGTAAACTGCTTTCCAACGCCGAGGAGTCAGCTAAACATACCGATATTGGATGTTCTATCGGCACTGGAATCGCCAACATGGCTGAACTGGCAGACACTGTCACAGCCTTCAACACCAAGGGTCCCCGAGGCATCTCGCCTCTTTTTGTGCCCCGAATCATCGCTAACATGGCTGCTGGACACGTCAGCATGCGGTTTGGTCTTCAGGGACCCAACCATTCTGTGTCCACTGCCTGTGCTACTGGAGCCCACAGCATAGGAGATGCTACCAATTTCATTCGACTCGGATACGCCAAGGCTATGATTGCCGGATCAACCGAGGCCTGCATGCACCCAATTGCCCTTGGTGGATTTGCCCGGGCCAAGAGTGTGGCTACCAAGTGGAACGACTCTCCCTCTGAAGCCTCCAGACCTTTTGATAAGGACCGAGGAGGATTTGTCATGGGTGAAGGATCGGCCGTTCTCGTTTTGGAAGAGTACGAGCATGCCGTTGCTCGTGGTGCTGATATCTACGCCGAGGTGTGTGGTTACGGCCTGTCTGGGGACGCTCACCACATCACTGCTCCCCCAGACGACGGAAATGGAGCCTACCGAGCAATGGATCAGGCACTCAAGCAGGCCAATGTTTCGGCCGAGAAGATTGATTACGTCAACGCCCATGCTACTTCTACTCCTCTGGGAGATGCTGCTGAGAATGCTGCTCTTACTAAGCTTTTCGAGGGAAGAAACTTGTCTGACATCGCTGTGTCTTCCACCAAGGGTGCCATTGGCCATCTTTTGGGTGGAGCTGGATCTGTGGAGGCGCTGTTCACCATTAAGGCTCTGCAAACCGGAGACCTGCCTCCCACTCTCAACCTCCACGAGGTTTCTGACCCTGATGTCTTCAAGTTCAACTTTGTGCCCAAGGAGACTCAGCACAGAGATGTTCAATATGCCCTGAACAACAGTTTCGGATTCGGAGGTACGAACTCCAGTCTTCTTTTTGGAAAAGTCTAACCCCTCCGACCCAAGACCATGTATATAGTTTGAGTCATATTATGTCAGATGGCAAGTAATGTACAGTACAGTTTGTGGGGAATCAGTCTATAATAATGTATTTTTTACTTTCCTTCTCTCTACCGGTTACTCTCTCTGTCCGGTGATCCGTCTCTCGTGAAGCTCTCTGAGAGCAGACACTCCTGAAACCACAGCAACAGGAGTGATGAGAGAGACAGCTCCCAGTGTTGTGAAAATTGAGGTCTCGATGAAGTAGGACACGAAAACGAGCTCAAAGGCGACCAGGGATCCAAGAAGGCCAATGTAACCCAGAGGAGCAGCCTTGAGAGCTCCAGAGGCCTGACCAAGGAGGGTGGCAGGGCCAATGAGAGCAGTCCAGGCGACCAGAAGAGCACCAAAGATAGCAACAGCACCGGCAGAGAAGAGGGTGGCAACAGAAGCATTGACCTGTCGGGCGGCGGGCCGGAACACGTGCTTGATCTCAGGCTTGGTAGCGTGTCGCTCGGCCTTCTTGTACTTCTTAGACTCCTCAGAAGCCTCAGGGGAGATTCGAGCGACAACAGTCTCAGATCCCTTTGTGCCGAAAGAGCCTAGAATCACCTTGACGTCGAGAGGTCGCTGGGCAGCAACCAGGGCCTGTGGAAGACGGGCGTGGGGGATGGTGAACTTGCCCCGTCCGTTAGGTCGCACCAGCACGGGGTAACTTGCCTCCAGACCGGTCTCTTCGTCGGCAATGATCACCATACTCTGATGGGGCACGGCAGACTTACCATTGTTTGTGGTGAAGAAGACAATGTCTACGCTAGCCTCGGGAGGCACAACAGCATCAACAGCCTCGTTGGTGAAGGGCAGAGACACGAGCTCTGTTCCCCGGGTAGACACGGTGAGTTTTGCATCCTTGATAGCCCACTCGGCAGCAGCCAGAGTCACAGTCGACGCAATTGCGGCCAGACGAAGGGGGTTCATGGTGTGATGGGTTGGTCAAGGGTAGAGGAAGATCTCACTACGATGCGTCGTGATGACGTGTGGTGAGTGATAAAGTTCTGGGACCTGATTGTGGATTTTGAAGAATATACGTGGTGGATTTTGAAGAACTTATAAAATAGACTGGAAAAACGTCAGCTAGATTATTCTGTGCCCTTTTCGATCATTTTTCCCTACCTTATGACTTAACGACACATCTTTTTGCGCCTTCTCCCTTCTTACTAAGCAACCCAAACAGACTTTCGAGATGCTTAGTGTAGCATCATTGGGACCAACGATTCCACTTGGCTAACGCTAAATTAGTTGGAATACTAGACCAGCATAAGAAGTACCAGTACTTCACTTCACACTCTTAACCACACACTGCGTGATACCACAAACCCACAATCGAGACTGTAGCACTGAAGGGATGCTATAGGACTCATATTGTTGATCTTGATATATCCTGCTACAAATTGTCTGACCTTATACCTACCACTCACCATACTTGATGGTGTACGTAGCCCTCCACCTTGGTGCGGGAACTCACAGCCAAGACAACTACGCACGGTATCAACGATTAGCGAGAAAGGCATGCGATTTGGCCATCAGTGAGGTCAGAGGTGGAAAATCAGTAGGAGAAGCTGCTGTGAACGCTTGTCGAATACTGGAAGACTCTCCTTTGGTAAATGCTGGATATGGATCGCAATTGGATATTGATGGAGATGTTGCATGTGACGCAGGTTACATTGACACTGATTGTATCAGACCAGCATGTGTATCTGGGGTAACTCGCTCTCATCCTATTGCAACCGCTGAGTTACTTCATAAATCATACACAGCTCCTTCACTGCCTCTGGAACGGCACCGACCAGTACATATCCATGGTCAAGAGAACATTGAATCGTATCTGGGAATTAAGGGTATAGTTGATCTCAAAAGTCCAGAAGCTGCAAAAGTATGGGAGAAGTGGAAACGATTGGAGAAGAGCGCACAGGCTCCAGTCACTATTCCAGAAGATACTGTTGGAGTTATTGTTGGTGAGAAGGAGCATATGGCGATTGCAACGTCTTCAGGGGGCCCAATTCTGAAAAGTAAAGGGCGAGTTGGACCGGTGGTCACGTATGGATGCGGTTTTAGCCTGCAGAAAGGCACTCGAACCATAGGTGTTTGTACTACTGGGTGTGGAGAAGACATCATCACTACGAGATTGAGTGGGCGGGTTCTGGAAGCACTAGCTGAGGCCCCAGAACCAGACACAGATGTCAGTACACTATTCGACAAGCTGCAGGGCTCTTTTCAGAGTGATCCTGTGACTCTGGGATGTCTGGCTGTGGTGTATGAGGAGGGTCAGATCAGCATTCACAGTCTCCATAAGGCTCCCTCAATGATCACTGCAGTGAAGAGTGGGGGTGAGAGAACCAACGTTCAGTGGTTGCAAAAGAACCCCAACACCGTGGTTAGCTCTATACAAACTCACAGAGAGAGGTAGATTCTACCCACCACAAAAGCATTAAAATATCTTCAGGTCTACAGGCTTCATGCATCTAATATAAGCCCATCTCTATATAATGTTAGGTTGAACAGTGTCTAATAATGTTGAATGAGTGCCGTTAAGCACAGACGTCCCCTTAATTTTTGTGTTTTTGATGGCTGTTCGTTTAGAACAGACCCTCAATCTGGCCGTTGGAGTCGACCTCGACGTTCATGTAGCCAGGTCGAGTGGGCAGACCGGGAATGGTCATGATGTCGGCAGCCAGAGCATAGAGGTAGCCAGCACCAACAGATGCTCGCACGTCTCGAATAGGGACAACGAAGTCCTTGGGCACACCCTTGAGGGCGGGATCGTGTGACAGCGAGTACTGGGTCTTGGCAATGCAGATGGGGAGGTTTCCAAAGCCCTGTGCGGTGTAGGTGTCAATCTTCTTTCGAGCGAGGGGAGACAGCTCAATGCCCTTGGCGCCGTACATCTCCTTGGCGATGGTAGTGAGCTTCTCCTCGGCAGAGGTGTTAATGTCATAGAGGAACTTGAAGTTGGGGTTCTTCTCGACGTTGTCAGTCTGGCTGCAGACCTTGACGACACCCTTAGCGAGATCAACGGCTCCAGCTCCACCCTTTTCCCAGTGGTTGGAGACAATGGCATCAGCGGCACCGGCCTCGATAGCAGCGACTCGGATGGCTTCAATCTCGGCGGGAGTGTCGGTGACAAACTGGTTAATGGCAACAACGACGGGAACACCGAAAGATCGAGCGTTCGCAATCTGCTTGCCGAGGTTCTTGGCACCGGCAACAACCAGATCAACGTTCTCGTTCTGGTACTCGGGGGCAAGCTGAGCACCGGGCTTAACCTCGGGTCCTCCACCGTGCAGCTTGAGGGCTCGCACAGTGGCAACGATGACAACGGCGTCGGGTACAAGGCCAGAGTCTCGGCACTTGATGTTGAAGAATCGCTCACCTCCCATGGTGAAGTCGAAACCGGCCTCGGTGACCACGTAACCGGGCTCGTCGCTCTTGGTCTTGGTACCAGCCAGCTTGAGAGCAATCTTGTCGGCGAGGACGGAAGAAGCACCGATGGAGATGTTAGCGAAGGGACCGGCATGCACAAACACGGGGGTTCCCTCCAGGGTCTGCATGAGGTTGGGCTTGATAGCATCCTTCATGAGAGCAGTGAGAGCTCCTCCAGCTCCAATGTCGTCGCAGGTGACGGGAAGACCGTCTCGAGAAGAGGCAACCACCATGTTTCCAAGTCGTCGTCGCATATCAGAGAGAGAGTTGGACAGGGCAAGAATAGCCATGCACTCGGAGGCGACGGAAATGTCGAATCCAGTCTCTCGAGTTCGGCCCTTTTCGCTGGGTCCCTCTCCGACAGTGATACCTCGCAGAAGTCGATCGTTGCAGTCGACAACTCGCTTCCAGGTGATGGTCTCGGGATCGATGTCAAGTCTAACAAACTTGCTGATTTCCTCATCAGTCAGGTCGTCAGGGTTAGTCTTGCTGACGCCCTGCTTCTGCAGTCGCTGCAGCTGCGAGGGAATGAACTCTCGCTTGCCCTTGATAGAAGGAACCAGTCGCTTGTAGAGAGCGGCATCCTTCTGGGAAGCCTCGTGGAACATTCGGGTGTCGATAGCGGCGGCCAACAGGTTGGTGGCAGCAGAAATGGCGTGAATATCACCAGTCAGGTGCATGTTGAACTCATCCATGGGAATGACCTGGGCGTATCCTCCTCCAGCAGCACCACCCTTGATACCAAATGTTGGGCCCATAGAGGGCTGTCGCACGTTAGCAAATGCCAGCTTTCCGAGGTGAGCGCACAGGGCCTGGACAAGACCAACGGTTGTGGTAGACTTACCCTCTCCGAGGGGAGTGGGGGTGATTCCGGCAACCAGAACGTACTTTCCATCCTTTCGGTCCTTAAGTCGGTCCAGGGTGGTCAGAGAGACCTTACCCTTGTAGGCTCCGTAAGGCTCAAACTCGTGCTCGGTCAGACCGGCCTCCTTGGCCACGGTCTTGACGTTCTTGGGAGCCTGGGCTCGAGAAATGGCGTCGTCAGAAGGAACGGGAGTTCGCAGCTTGAGAGGCAGAGGCTTGACCTGCATCTTCTGCTGCTCGAGAGACTGTCGCTTGGCGGCAGCGACCACGTTGTTGACCAGCATGGCAACGGTCATGGGACCAACTCCTCCGGGAACGGGGGTGATGAAAGAAGCAACCTCCTTGGCAGAGTCAAAGTCGACATCTCCGACAAGTCGCTGGCCGGACTTCTTGGTCTCGTCCTTGACGTAGTTGATACCGACATCGATAACTACGGCACCAGGCTTAAGCCACTCACCCTTGACGTAGTTGGGGACTCCAAGGGCAGCAACAACGACATCAGCGTTCTTGAGAATAGCGGGCAGATCATTGGTGTATCGGTGGCAGACGGTGACGGTGGCATCGGCACTCTTGAGAAGAGAGGCGACGGGAGTTCCGACAATGTCAGATCGGCCAATCACAACAGCGTTCTTGCCTCGTAGCTCAATTCCAGATCGATCCAGCATCTCCATGACACCCTTAGGGGTGCAGGGGACAAAAGCGGGCTTTCCACCTCGCTTAGACAACTCTCCAACGTTGAGAGGGCCGAATCCATCAACATCCTTGGCGGTGACGACAGCGTCGGTGATTCGAGTCTCGTTGATGTGCTTGGGAAGAGGGAGCTGAACCAGGATACCGTGGACGGAGGGGTCGTCGTTCAGAATGTCCAATTCCTCGAGGAGGTGCTCCTCGGCCATGTCTTCTGAGAATTTTCGAAGCTCGCAGTCAATCTGGGCCTCTCGAGCAGCCTTGAGCTTCATACGCACGTAGGCGTTAGAGTCGGGTCGCTCGCCGACCTGGATGATGATCAGCTTGGGCTGGAAATGGGGCTTCTTAGCCTGGATCTGCTTGATCTCGTTGTGGAGCTCCAGACGAATGTCCTTGGCCATTTGCTTGCCGTCAATGTTGGTTGCAGTGGCATAGTGACGAAGAGCAGACAAGCTGAGCGAATGGGCCACTCGAAACGAGGGAATTCGGCCAGGGAGCCGACGAGCCAGACGCGACATGGTCATAGGTGGTTGGTGATAAACTAGTGGTTGTTAGCGAAAGACGACTCCAGAGAATCTTTTTCATACTTTAACCTCGTACTAATTAAGTTTTGGCACATCACCCCGATGTGACACATTCATGGAGGCTATTTTGGAGAGTAGCCAACCAGAACCGGTGCAAATGGTGTCGTTTCGAGCGACCAGCAGCTTGATCCATAATAACACGATGGAGTTTAGTACGCTGGTAAACAGATACAGCTGTTTCAATCGTGTACTATCTCGCCGGAACACCAGACTCAGAGCTTTCTCATCTTGGCACCCATTGATACAGACCGCACAGGCTCCATGCAGAGGCACATGAAGCCTAATTTTTTTGAAATTGTGCTAAATCAGAAACGATACCAGAACAACATACCAACATAAGGTGGGCAGAATGTTGGGGTCAAGAGATTGAGTTCACTAAAAAGTGTCAAAAGCAATGTCGCTATCGTTGAACTCCTCGCGACTATCGACGGATATCGAAATGAGGAGAACGATGACGTTGTCTGAGCTGCAGGGTGAAGCTTCACCATCCTACAGAAGATCTATGGGACCTCATCAAGATCGGAATGTGTCGTAGATAGGGAGATCTTCGTCTCGTTAGGAAAGCCTATCAAGCCACAAGATACTGGGTCTCAGAAAGGGTTGATCGCACAAATTATTCGTAAATTTGAACTCTCCCTATACCCCTGACCCACTCTTGACAACTACACAGCTTTGTCCTTGGATCCTGCATGACTCAATAAAAAAGCTCAGCCCTACCTGCTGGGTGTAGCCTACCCGTAATTTTTTTGTTTCTGGCCGGAAAAACCGCTGCTAAGGTTGTTCCAGTCTCAGAAATTCACTTAGACGCTAACGGCAGGCGTGGGCGAATCCAGCTTGGCCTACCGTGCCTATGCTGCCCAAAAGTGCTAAGTGAAAATTTTGCAGTGGTTGTGATTTTTCTGTCTCGACATCAGACTCAGCCGCATGTTGTGGCCGAGGTCATCTCAGTGCGTGTCCTGTGCCAGATGCTTCTCTGACCTGAGTAAAATCCACAGCGCCGAGTAACGAAAACACACCGGGTCAGATTCGTCCCAAAACGGTGAATCAGGGCTAGGGCTGAGATACTGTCTCTTCCTACAAACGTTCCTGCTTAAGCGAAATGACTAAGCCATGTAGAGTACGCGCTGCTATGCATACTATACGGTGTTCTACAAAGAAGGAATCTCATTGGGCAACCACACGCGTCTACACATGTCCGTGGAGCACCAATTGTAGCACGTGTAACAATGGCCTGAGATTCATGCCCTGCTAAATGGACTTAGGGGTGTTGCATTGAGACATACGAGGTTCCTGCGGAACAGGTACAACAGGTATAAGTACTTGCCAATTAGAATACTCAAGGCACCTCAATTGATAGCAAGGGGTAAAAGAGATACTGTACTTGTACCAGGCTCGTACTGTAATATCTCATTCTCTGGGAACTCTGTCAATCTATAGCTAGCGAGTTTTGTGGAATCCAGGGGCTACACTTTGTAAATTACTTGTATCAAAAAGCTTGTCTACAGTGGCGATACAAATGTGGTCAGGCTATACTATGTTGTGGTTCTGTGGTGGGCCCGAGTCTATGGGAAGGTCACACGACAGCACCTGGTCTTGCCATCTATTACATTATTCTCCATTGTTGAGGGCAGCGGCCACGTAACATCCCGGTTTGTAAACGAGTCGTTTCTCTAGCATGTGGTACCTTGATTAAAGCATGGCAGATGGGTGCCACGGAATGGGAATCTATCAATCTATATTTATGTCGCAGGATGTGTTACTCGTTGCGGCTTTCCTTGCTGCCAACATTATTGGCCTTGTATGATGTGAACAGGAGCCAGCCAGCCAGCAAGTTGAACCAGTGATGGATCATGAAGGCATGCATCATTCCGTATACCAAACAGTTGAAACACGCGTATCCGAGGATTAAGTACGTGATAATGGGGAAGCGACGTTCAGGTATTCGACGGAACGACAAGTTCTCAATGAACAACAGTGTGGGAAGGATGGAGAGAAGGTTGTGATGTGAGGAGAATATGGTGGACCTTCCAATAACCATACCTTGGACCCAAACAGCCAAGACGGGAATGTTGACTAAAGTGGTCCAGACCATGACTACAGACATGGTTGTAGCGTAATTGATGAATGACCCAACCTTCTCTCTGGCTTGTCTATTGGCATAGAGAGACGTAGAGAGGTCGGGGGATGCAGAGAACGACTCCTCAGAGTCAAAGTAAGCAGTTAATACCAACAGCGTTGCGGTTGCCAGCGCGAATGCGAGCTGGTAGGGGACAAAAAGCAACACCAGTAAGGCCAGAAGCGCAATGATGACGGTTCTTTTATGAAGAAGGTCGCCAATAGGGTCGCCAGAGCTCCCAATGATCATATTCTTGGGTGTCTGGAGGAGTGACACCTTTCGCCGTCCCCGTGAGATTGCCAATGATGCAAGAGTGGTGACCGCGATGACAGTCTCGCTGACAATTACCACGATACCAGTCGCGAGGGCCAGAAATGCGGGAGCTAGGGTGACTCCAATAGGACCCTTAAATCCCAAAAACAGGTCGATGTGTGTGTAGAGCGATCCGTAGAAGGTTTCAATCTCATAGCTTTTACTCGAGCCGGTGGCAGGAATCTGAATGATGTGCAGAAAATCTCTGATAAACTCGAACTTGAGTAGGAAACTGAGACCTGCCACAGCAAGACATGCCCAAGAGAGGTACTTTTGTATGAACAGACCAGTGGCATCTCGCACTGACAGGAACTTGTCTTCTGGTCCAGACTGGTAGTATTTCCAAAACTGTAACAAAAGAATGGCATACAGAACGGCTGTGGGGAGTGAGAACAAGAGTGTTCTGTACCGCATGAAAAGGTTGCCTAGAGAACCGACATAGTCCACAGATATGGTAACCTCGCCCTGTCCAAACACCTGAATATGTAGTGGGGCCATGTACGACTTTGTAGCGAGGTCTGTTTTTGTAGGCGTCTTCAGCTTAAACGGCACAAACGGCGCTCCATCTCCATGGAATGAAACATCAACACGACCATAATGAGGAGTATGGAACTTGGAGTCATAAGATCTACTAGGGTGGTTTCGACCCATGTACTGTCTTATGAGACCCACATCTCCAGACGTGAACATCTTGTAGGAAATCAGGCCAGAAGTAAGGGCAGGGAAGGCAATGTCTTGAGAAACCATGTTGGAAGTTGAGAAAACAGTGTTACCCCAGATATTGAATGGAGCAGCTGACACCGACGTCTCATCAATGTTTATCCAGTCTCCAGACTCACTAGCCTGCTGGGAAATCTCCAAAAGGAGAATACCGTTCACAGATACATGCGAGAGGACAGTGTCATCAATTCCAGGTACAAGGAGAGGGTAGATTCTCTTGCACTGGCGGAAAGAAGATCCCTGTCGTGATCTGCACTGCCATGCCTTTAGCAAACTACCAGATTTTCGCTCGAACAGGTCAATCTTTGAGCCATAGTTGATGACATGGTTAGTGAGCATCTGAAGGTTACGACCCCAGAAGAAGCCTGGAGCCAGCTTTTGCTGGAGTCCATCGCGAAGAGGCGTTGCTTCCATGTTTACAAAATCCTGCAAAGCACTCGACAGAGACTGTGATCCTGAAAAGCTTCTGTGGAAAGTCGACATTCTGACATCTCTAGGTTTCGTCTGGCCTGGAACATCTGGGTCGACAATGTGAAACAGTGCGGATGCAACTTGACGACGAAGTTGGTGGCACCACATGACCGCATCGTGGTCAATGCCAGTCCACACTCTTGCAATGGAGTTAGTGAAGGTCGAAAGGCCGTTCGTGGCTGGAACCAGTGAGTCCAGGGATACGTAGTCGGAGGGCACCATGGTATCACTCTTGCCTCCAGCAATAGATAGAATGGTGATATCTCGGAGGGGGTTATGGTCAGTATCTCCTTCAGCAAAGGCCGCTCTCCAGTAGTCGTTGACAAGATGATAGACCTTGGTGATATCGGCGTCAAAAGTGGCAGCAGGGATGAGATGAGGGGAAGCCAGAGTTATAATCGTGTTAACACTCTGGGGTCTGTAGTTGTCCAGAGTAACTGCGACACGGGACACAATTCCTCCCATGGAGTGTCCCACCACAATTACGGCTTCTGGAACCTGCTGTCCTTCTGGCAGGTTCTGCTTGTACAGGTCTAAGATGTACGCAATGGCGTCATTGAGGTATTCGGCCTGGTCAATCAGAGTACGGCCGTGTAGGGCGGAGTATGCCTCGTTGAAGTCGATGGAAAAGAAGTCGAATTCTGTTCCTGCGTCACCCTTGGTTAGTAGTCCGAGCTCCTCATTGAGCTCTTCTGCCATGTCAGTGTAAGGGCCGATCTGGCGAAATCCTCCAGCGTTGCCATGGACGAAGATGACAGGCACTCCCGATGGTCGAATGGGCTCGGGAATGGCATGCTGAGAAGCTCGAATTAAATGCAGAGAGTATTTTTCAGCAAACCGCGAGTGCTTGGAATCGAAACCTTCAATGTGAGCTGTCGAGATCCACTTGCGTGCAATTTCGCATGTCTGAATGTCGCGCTGGTGTAATGCGAACGAAATCCATATTGTTAGGACGGAGAACACGGTCCACAATGCCACGGTAGCATTGATATTTATCCGTCGCATGGAGGTACTGTTGGTGTACGGCGAGAGGTGGGATGATGTGCGATACTCTACGTATGTAGCTTGATGCAAGTCTTGTCGCGTTCAATCTATCCAGGAGGATTATGTAAGCTTATTGTAGGTATCATAATGTGCGCCAGCAGTGAATGCACTGAAATGTCAAACAAATAGGTGGGTAACCACCACCAAATATACACGTGCGGACCCTGCGTGCAGCGTGCTGCCTTATCTAAATGACGTTTCTACGCTATCTTCCCTGTTGTTCCTGTGGCAGGCAGCTAAGGGCATCCCTGGCATATATCTTCGGTCATAGCTAGGATACGACGACTCTCTTTCTCAAATTGGACCATGTGCTCTTCTAGAAAGCGTTAACGCAATTTGAATTTGTTCTTAGAAGCTCGTGTTGACGGGGGGTCACTTTCTTTTCTGTCTCTACAGTGCAAGTACAGTTTCGCTGTTCCCCCTCCCACTTGACATCAACAACTAGAAGGAACAAATTTGAGGCAGTCAATATGCCATGCGAACCTTTGCGCCACATTTTCCCTTGAATCAAAAGCAAACCGCGAATCTCTGCAAATCTCTGCTGTTCCTAGTGCCCTATTTCTTGCCAGGTGGGGCTCTCTTCAGATCGGCCTTTAACAACAATACCTCAACTGTTAGCTTTTTACCTTGGCATGCCTAGAAAACCCTCCCCTATTGCAGCTTGCTGTACTCGTCCCTGTGAGGAGTTGTTGTGCTATCAATCTAGCACGCTGATCAGGCGTGCGTCAACACGTGCGGCAGGAGATTTGGCTTTCAGTCTAACCCGGCTGATATTTTGCAGGGTCCGCCAGCCTTTGAAACACACTTCGATAGATGTCTCTCTTGTATAAACCACCGGGTTCCAGCCCAGTGGTTAAGTGCTGTGTTCCATCTTATAAAGCCAATTTAAATTTGTCATGTTCGCTTTATTGCTGCAAATGTGGGGACATGTTGTGCGGCCTACACCCCAAGTTACAGCCAGGCTGCACAGAGGTGCATAATATCAACGCAGGGAGCTTTACACTAACTATCTGGCGGGGCAGTGTCGGCTGGCATGAAAAGCAACCAACCAGGAGAGGAGGGATCCAGGAGGGTCAAAAAGAGTATATATACAAAGCAATGCTCCCCAGTTGCTTAGCGCGCTTTTTCGTTTTAGGCTAGTTTACCCACACCCGAACACACATCATCCGCACCACTCTGTGGTCTTTCTTGGGACGTGGTATTACACTTCGCTATAAAACATACAAGCTGACCCACCCTCACGTATTTCCCCGCCGATCAAATCCACTCCGTGTCTCAACTTACCCCTCTGTTGACGACATTGGTACCCTAGGAAAGACCTAATAAGTACCAAACACACCACAGCTTTCATCACTCACCGTCGCCCCCTTAACTCCAAATTGCTGTGACCCCCATCCCACCCTCTAAATTCGAAACAGAACACCTCCGAAACACAAAGAGCTAAAGCCAATAACTCATTTCCAACTGCCGGTTTCGTCCCTGGACCACAATACACACATACCAGCACACGCCACATACTCCCTACCATCTCCAAAATCAACCCACAATGCATCGACGGAGCCGTTCCAGTGTCACCAGCCCAATCTCAGTCCCCGCTTCTGCTGCAGTAGCTGTGCCTCGAGCGTCGTCCTCCAGTCGCAATTCGGTCAGCACGCCCTTGGTTTCAGGGGCTACGGTTCCCTCCTCTGGAGTCGACATGCTAACTCTGGAGACGGAGCAGGAGGCAATTTTTAACAAACTGCAGCGAGAAATCAACTACTTGAAGGACAGACGAGGATCTGGAACGGATGGTCAAAGCGTTAGCCACTTCAGAAAGGCGTCACTCTCCGGCGGGCCCGAAGAGTACGGAGTTTCACCAACCAGCACAGCGTCTGTGTTTTCGGCCTACAACATTCCCAACTCGGTGTCGTCGTCGTCGCTGTCTTCAGTATCCAGCACGGTATCTTACCAGGATCAGGGACGCCAGTTTGAGCGCAGAGGGTCCTTTCGAAGAGCATCAGTGTGTGGTGAGGATTACGAAAAACTAAAGCAGGAGAATGAGATGCTGAAAAACAAACTGAGAGACCTGACGTTGAAGATAGCAGATAAAGAGCATGAAGTGGAACTTCTCAAGTCTAGAGGTACACCTCCCATTCCAGTCAAGATTGTTTGAGATGAAAAAAGAGAGTGCTAGAAAAGAAAAAGGAGTGAGACGAGAAAACCGTGACGAACATAAGTAAATAACAATAAATATATATTTCACATTAAAGTCTGGGATAGTCACAAATCGTTAGGTCATCTCTATAGTACATACACATCTAAACATCTCCAGCAATGTTGCCACTGGTCCATGTGAGGTTCCACTGGTCTCCATATAGGCTCTTGACGTGGTCGAACATTTTCTGATCTGAGACAGACTCACTTTTTGCGAGCCAATAATTATCCAGAGCAGCCCGGAGTTCCTCAACAGTTGAGACACCAACCACGGTTCCTCCAGGAAACTTGGCAAATGCATATCGAAGAGCCAGATCGGCAAGCTCGACATCCTGGCTTTGGGTGTACTCAACCACCTTGGCCACAGCGTTCTTCAGAGACTCTGGTGCAGGATGGAATGAGTGAGTAGCCTGAGATCTCAGCAGGGACATGGATAGAGGAGAGCCATTGAGCACCTTCTGCACGCCAGCATTTTTGAATCGATCCAGGCTCTCCAGAAGAAGATTGTTTTGCAGACACATGTTGGAATAACTGAGGACAATATCCACGGGCACTCCCTTGTCTCGGAGCATCTCGCACATGCTGGCCAAAAACTCGACGGGGTATCCGCTGATTCCGACGTAGTGGATCTTTCCCTCCTTTCGCATCTCGTGCAGGGTAGTAACAGCCTCTAGGATCTCGCCAGGCTTCTTGAACTCGACATCATGAACGTAGACGACGTCCGCGTAAGGTGTGTGAAGAACTTTGAGAGATCGCTCAACACTGGCTCTAATACCCTCCTTGGTGTAATCGAACACATCCTGAGACACTCGTCCAGCCTTCGTACAAATGTAGTACTTCTCTCGAGGCCACTTTTCCTTCAGTTTGTCCAGGACACCTCCCAAAATCACCTCGCTAGGTCCGTAGTAGGCAGAGGTATCGATAGCACACATTCCCTTGGAGAAGGCCTCGTCCACCATGGCAGTGGCTGGGATATTTTCGGGATCAGACTTATAGATGTAGTTGAAAACGGCACCTCCAAGAACCAAATCGGGTAGACCTGCTAGCGTTCCATCCACCTTGGTGGGGAGATGTTTCTCGCTGATTGTGACAGTCATCTGGTGGCTTGGATGTGAGTGCGTTGTGTGGGCGTGGCGTTACAAATTTCAGGTGGTGTGTGTTTAATCTGATAAACTGCAGCAGCTTGTATCAGTACTGACTGTAATTATGTTGGTCGTAGGCGGAAAAAATAGAATGTGGCTATTGCCAAGATATTTACTGTAGTGCAAAGGGGAGCTAGTCACATGGCATGTCACAATATCACAGCCTTTCTCGTTGTGCGATAATTTGTAATCGGCTTTTTATATTTGTGTTCCCTCCTCGACTTAGTAAAAACAAGTTACTTTTACCAATATCATTATAGTTAGGGTTTATTTAGTATGTTCACAATATCGCGTGGAGGTCTTTCCAGTCATATGCACACCAACACCGTATGCACGTGGCATACAAAGATAGGCACACTAAATGAACATACTCCGAGTATTGCAGCATATATGACATATGTCTGACCATTTAGAACCAAATATGTACCGCTCTATTCTTCTTCAGATACTCTGCGAGATCCAACTGTTATGACGTGTTTGGTTAAGCTTTCAAGAAGTCGTCAATTAAACTGTGGAGTAACCGGCCACAATAGTCTGTGTGATTTAACTCCTCCCTCTCCTTCCTTTCCCTCTTCCTCGTCGACAGTCTTACGCTTCCGCCACTCCATGATAGATAATGGTAGATACATTTGCTGATATCCCCCTGAGATATGATACCACCGCCGTCATTCCCCTACCCGATGCTAACCCAGAACTGGAGGGCGCTGATTCTATTCGTCTTGCCCGCGGCCACACAGGCCAACTTCACGGTCGAGGACCTATTGGAACACAAAGACAACCAATTGTGGGCTGCCTGCTCAGCTCAGGGCGGTACTCTTGACACCCATGTGTCCACTATGGCCGCCGAGCCCTTTCCCCGGTGGTTGGCTGCATTCACAGGACTGTCCGCTTGGCCTCAAGACAAACCCCCTTACATACCTCTGGACTACGTCGATCTCGCCACCGTTCCTAACAACATCCCGAAGCGAGAACTTGGCATCTGTGACGGAGTTGAGCGAACAGCCTGCTCCTTTGACTGTCATTTGTGTATCGCACACGACGACATCCGAACTTGCAAGCAGATCTCCCAAACATTTGACGACGGACCCAGCCCCAGCACCCCCAAACTTCTGGAGTTGTTACCCTCGAAAACAACTTTCTTCGTTCAGGGAATCAACGTTATCCGCTTCCCAGAGATCTTCAGAGAGCAACATCGGCAGGGCCATCTGTTGGGTAGTCATACGTGGTCACATCCAAACCTCGCCTCACTCAGCAATGAAGAGATTGTTGCTCAATTGCAGTGGACAAACTGGGCCATGAATGCCACCGCTGGTGTTATCCCTCGCTATTTCCGACCTCCCTATGGAGCCATCGACAACCGTGTACGTGCTATTGTGCGTATGCTGGGCATGCAGTCTGTCTTGTGGGATAGAGATACATTTGATTGGAAGGTCAACGCTGGCATCAAGACCTCACCTGAGGTTGTTGAAGAGGTTCAAGACTGGCATCAACAAGGTGGGGGCTGGGGTTTAATCCTCGAGCACGACACTACCATAAAAACTGTCAATGTTGGTCTTGATGTGGCTAGAGCTCTTGGACCGGACCAGCTTACTGTGGCCGAGTGCGTCGGTCAAACACAATGGTACCAGGACCCAGCACGGTTGGGTAATCAGCCTCGTCGTGGCCGCCGGGTCGCTTAGTATTGAAGGAATTGGCACTGTTAACACCATTGCTGAAAATTATAGGGCATAAATATATATATATACAAGGTGAATGTAGAACTTGTAGAAGAGAGTATCCTACAGATGCAAGTCGTGTACCAGTAGTATCAGTAAGGGTTGATGTTACAAATCCAGAAACAGTTATGACATGTCATCTATCAATTTCTATAGTTATACAACATGATTGCAAAATCCTCCCCCATCTAACTAATTGCAGCCCAGAATCTCTCTTCCTCTCCGTCCTTGAACTCTAACAGTGTAGACATAACTGGCAGCAGGTTCTGTCTCTGCTCTTTGTGCTCCAGGAACCCGAGTAGCACATTCTTGATGTATGCAGTGTTAGTAGCACCTGAGGGTGTAGGGGCCTGTGACGATGTGTTGGAAGCGACGGACGATCGTCTAGAGTGGATGGGAGAAGTCACAGGGCGCTGGGAGCTGCTGATTTGGTTACCCTCCAGTCTGTGTTTCTCCGTCTGGAGAGCAATGATGTCCTCGTTGAGAATTTTCTGCTGTTTCTGCAGCTTGTCGTTTCTCTGTTGGGAATCGTCGACAGCCTGCTTCAGACGTAGCACAGTGGCCTCAGACTCACTGAGACGTCCATCCACAACCTTTCTCTCAGCCTGCAGTTTCTGAATGATTTCGTTGGCCGCCTCCATGTCCTCCTGCGCACTCTTGGACTCCTTGTCGGCGTACTCTCGAGACGACTTCAGTGCCTGGAGGTCTCTAAGAGCTCGCTCCTTGTCAGCATGCAACTCTTCGGCATCATGCTGTAGCTCTCGAGTCTTAGTTCGAGCCTCCTCGAGCTCACGCTGCCGACGTCTCGAAGACTGGGCAGCACTGGCCTCGAGCTGATCTTTCTCGTCAGTAAGGGCTCGAATCTGCTCCTGCAAGTCTCGAATCTTGGTCTCACTACCGTCCTCAGTCTCGTTGAGAAGACGTCGCATGGTGGTAGTCTCTCGAGTTCGCTCCTGAAGTAACTTGTGGGCATCGGAAATCTCATCCTCCAGAGATTCGCAACGAGAAGTCACCTCTCTCATCCTCATGGCAACCTCCTCCATCTGGCTCTTGAGCTCGGTCACCTCTCCAAGAGCATGGTCCTTCTGAGCCTGCTTGATCTTAGCCTCGTTGTTGGCCTCAGTCAGTTCCTTCTCAATAGCAGCCTTCTCTCGAGCCCATTTGGAAACTGACTCTGAAGAAGCGGAATGCTCCTTCTCGAGCTGCTCAACACGAGTAGCAAGAGCAGCCTTCTCAGCAACAGCATCCTTCTTCTCCTTCTCCAAACGGGTCTGGGTGGTCTTGAGAGTAGTAATGCGACTCTCAATCTTGTTACATCTCAGGTCAGCCTCCTTGTACTTGGTCTCCCAGTCCGAAGAAGATGCAGTGGCTGCAGCAAGATCCTTCTTGAGCTTGGTTTCGGCTGCAGCAAGCTTCTCCAGCTCAGCGGTTTTCTTGGCCAAGGTTGCCTCGGCGTCCTTTGCAATCTTAAGTTCGGCCTTGACAGAACCCAGCTGCTCTTCCAACTTGGAAAGCTGCTCCTTGCTGCTACCAAGCTCCCTGAATCGGTCCTGGCTGAGCTTGGCAGAATGAGCATGAGAGTCCTCTGCGGCAGAAAGATGCTGCTCGGTGGTCTCAAGCTTCTCCTTTAGCTGTTTAACCTCCTTCTTGACAGTCTTCAGCTCCTCGGCCGTCTTATCAGCCTCGGTAAGCTTGTCCTTGGTAGCTTCCAACTCCTTCTTAAGAGATCCAAGCTCTTCAGAGGCAGCCTTGGAGGAGTCCTGAGACTGCTCTGCAGCGGCAAGACCCTGCCTGAGAGACTCAACCTCCTTCTTTAGAGCTGCGACTTCATCCTCAGAGTTCTTGCCCTTCGCCAATGCATCAGCCAACTCCTTGTTAGCCTTGTCGAGATCAGCCATGGCAGAATCCAGAGACTTTGCCGCCTCAGAATACTTGGTAGTCTGGGTCTTAAGCTCTTCAATCTCCTTTTGGAGCTCAGAAATGCTCTTCTTTCGCTCCTCAGCCTCCTTCTTGAGATCGGCAACATCCCTCTGACGTTCTTCAACCTCCTCCTCCTTCTCGACAAGCTTTTTCTGCACATTCGCAAGCTCATCCTTAATGTCAGTGTTCTTGCTGGCCTTCTGGGCATCGATGAGATCGTTGCCAATCTCCTTGAGCTGATCTCGCAGGCTCTGTACCTCGGACTTTTCGTTGGCAAGATCCTTCACAAGCTTCTGCTTGGCATCCTCCAGCACCTTGATCTGTGCACTGTTATCGGGGGCAGGTGATCCTCCCTTCTTACCCTTCTTGCCCTTACCACCAGTAGCCGCGGGAGTAGCACTGGCAGCAGCAGCTGCTGCGGCAGCGTCAGACTTGTCCTTCTCGAGCTCGCTCTCGAGATCCTCCTTGGCTTTATTAGCGTCACTAAGCTTCTTCTGGAAACTCTGGAGCAGCTTAGACTTGCCTTCGAGATCCTTAGAAGTCTTGTCAGCTTTGGAGGTGGCCGCATCAAGATCGGACTTGAGCTTCTCTAGCTCAGCAGAGCTATTGGGAGTCTTCTCAATCAGTGCCACCTTTTCCTTGAGCTCAGCATCTGCCTTGGAAGCAGCAGACTTGGCGTCAGAAAGCTCCTTTCGCACAGTCTCGAGTTCCTGCGAGACATTCTCGGATTTCTCCAGCTGCTCCTTCAAGCTAGTAATCTCTCCAACATGCTTTTCTGATGCAACCTTGTTTTCGTCCTTGATCTTGTCCAATGCCTTCGTGAGACTCTCGAGTTGAGAATCCTTGCTAGCCGTGGACTTGTCAGCCTTGTCTGATGCTTCCTTTGCCTTGTCCTCGGCAGCCTTCACCTTCTCCTCAGCGGACTTGATCTTGACTTCAGCCTCTTGAGCCTGGCCCTTTGCTTCCTCCAGCTGCTTCTCAAGGTCCTTCACCTTATCCTCCTGAGCCTTGATATTGTCCAGCTCTCCCACCTTGGATTTAAGACCGTCCAACTTGGTCTGCAGCTCCGCCAGTTTAGCATCCTTGAGCTCCAATTCGGCCCGAGCTTCGCTGGTTGTGTCGGTGGCCGTTGATACAGCAGGGCCGGCCTCCTTGAGCTTGGCGTTCTCGGCTTCCACGTCCTTCATATCTGAAGTGAGTCGGGCGACGTCGCTTTCGAGCTTTTCAATAGTGTCCTGGTCCTTGCTCTTGGTGCCGTCGATCTCCTTCTTGAGAGAATCCACCTTCGTAGACAATGAACGAAGCTCGTTACTCTGCATCTCACTCTTGAGATTGAGGTTCTCAAGGTATTCCACAAGAGCCTGGGGCTCGTTGAGACCGGAGCATGGAGTCCGCTCCTGTAGAACACGCTCGAATTCCTCCACCATGTTCTTTACCAACTCAGACTTCTTCTTCTCCACTCTGTAGGCTTTGAGCAGATCAGGATACTTGGACTCGTACCGTTGGAACTTTCGCAGGTGAGATTTGACCTTGTCGGGGACCGGAAGAGTGTCAATGACATACTCTTCGGGCTCGGTTTGCTGGGGTGGCACTCCTTCGCCACCCTCGGCGTAGGCAGCTGACGACCCATTGTCATCGAGCTCCATGCGTTCCACGTCCGGGGTCTTGTAGCTCAGGAGCTTTTGCTTGCGCTCTTCGGCCGCCTGTTGTTGTGCCGCAGCCTGTTGGTTCTGGGCGTTTTTGACGGCGCCGTCTAGTTCATCTGTGAACTGTTTCACGCTCTGCTGGATTCTCGAGAACATGACGTGGAAGTATTAGGTTGCAGTCTACGAGTCAAGGACATGCATATATGTCGATGCACCTCGAGAGATGGCTTGGGAGGACATCAAGGAGAGCAGTGAGAGCAGAAACTGCCGAAATTTCGTCCCCATTTGATAGGGGTTTTTTTTCTTCTTGTGCTTAAATGGTATATCAGCTTCTTTTTTCCTCAAGTTCATCTCAAATAGTTGACTTGTCTCACCACCCTCCATCTCCCCCTGTTATAAAATCGGCTTTTAGATTATGAGTCTGTGCTGACAAACGGTGCATGGGAAATTGAGTTCGTTCATATAGATCAACCCCGCGTAGATGACATTCACGCCACTTTTCATACCGTCCTGATGTCATTTACTGTGAGTAACATGCAAATAGACACCGGAACTGGAATCCCTAGCAAATTGCTGTGACATGCTAAAACCTCCCCTACTAACGCCAGACTACATTTGCTGTTCCTTTGGAATGCGAGTCCTGCTGTGAGTCTGTTAAGCAGGCACTTTCCAACGTCCAGGGTATCGAGTCTGTTGACTGCAAGCTCGTGGACCAGCTCATCAGTGTCACTGGAACCTCCGCGCCCTCTCAGGTTGTGAAGGCTGTCCAGAACATCGGCAAGGACGCCATTGTTCGAGGAACAGGACTGCCCAACTCGGCAGCTGTTTGCATTCTCGAAAGTCACGCCCCCGAAGACCAGGCTCAGCCTATCAAGGGTCTTGCTCGAATCGTCAGTGTCTCCAAGACTCTTGCGCTCATTGATATCACCCTCAATGGCCTTCCCAAGGGCACATACTACCCCAGCATCCGTGTCAGCGGAGACATTTCCAGTGCGCCTCAGAGTCTAGGAGGCGTGTACCAGGCTCTGGGCAGTGTGGATGTGAACGAATCTGATGCTACATCTGAGCTTTATTCCGGCCAGGCATTTGTAAAGTCCGACACCCAGATCTCCAGTCTCATTGGCCGAGGCATCGCTGTTTCCACTAGTGCAGACAGTGTCAAGCCCGACGCTCTAGTGGGTGTTATTGCACGAAGTGCAGGCGTGTGGGAAAACGATAAGACTGTGTGTTCCTGCAGCGGAAAGACTGTTTGGGAGGAGCGGAAGGACGCCCAGAGTAAGGGACTCGAGGGTCATCTCTAACCCCTCATCCTTGTCTTCTAATTTAATTGATAATCGCATTTTCTCATTACATTTATTTGGGCAGCTCCACGCCTGCCTTTGCCAGAACTTCAGAGAGCTTTCTGTTTCGGAACAGCTCGATTACCTCCTCTCCAGATCCAATGTGCTTACCCTTGACGAAGACTGATGGGATAGCGTTACTGGAAGTGATTTCAACAAAAGCCTTCTGCAGCTCCACTCGGTCCATTGCCTCCTCCTTGTCCAATTCCAGGTAGTAGGGCTCGAGCTCGCCCTTGATAATCTTGAGGCAGGATTTAATTTCCTCGCACGCATCCGACCAAGATAGTGCTACCACCAGCACCTTGTGCTCTTGGATGAGGCGTTGGGCCTTCTCCAGGTACTTCTGGTATACCTCAATGTAGAGCTCGTCGCTGTGGTTGTCCTTGTTGTTGTTCTTGTGGTGAGTCATTGTGGAAGAATAAGTAATAATACTAAAGGGTTGTTTTGTTTCCTAAGTCTCAGAGAGCATGGAGGTCATACCACCACAGTGTCGATTGCTATGCGGCTCATAATTACTCTATGTGCGGCCCAAGCTTGTGCTTGGAGTTGAGTATTTGTCTAATGGCAATGTGGAGGAGTGTGTGGGAGAAGAAGAGCTCATTAAATCTGTTAATAGCGCCAATTGAGATCTGGGGAAGTTGTAGACGGTCTAAATCACACACATGTGATCCCGTTGGTGTGCTTTTCTGTTTCGTGGGGGTCTGATATTAAACATTTTTGGTCTCATGAGCTTAGTGCGCGATTATACACGCCAAGCACTGTAGCCGTTGTTGTTTACACGAAGAAGGGGCGACTGCCGTAGATGTGATGTTTCACCTACTGTGAATGGAAACAGCGTGAAGTAACTGGGGCCATCTCAGCTGCACGCAAGGCGTTTATTTGTGTCCGCTGATCCGTATGAAGACGAAGCAAGCTCTTAACTAGATCAAACAGGTAATAATAAGAACATTCAGGGCACTTCTTGGCTACAACAGAACAGCAGAGTCGTTGAGATGTCAAGGATTGGCCCATTTTCTTCAAAAAGGATTCCACTCGCCAGTAGATAACACTTTTGGCATGTGAATACGTCGGGATACAATAATACCAAGTCGACCCAACTTTGCGGGGTCCGTTTCCATGGCTTCCGTATGCCGTTAAATCTGAGAGTCAGAAGAGCACAAGGTTCGGACCCCAAGCGAGGCTACTACCTTCTATAGAGAGGTGAAGATGGGGTCAAAAACTTTCTTTGAGGTTGGGGAGAGAGACTGCCTCTGGATAGTGAGACACTAAACTGTAGCCGCAAATACCGGCTCCATATCGGAACCAGATGGAGCGCAAATCCCGTGGCCGGCTACATGGTGCCAAAACTGCTCTCATGTGGCTGCTACACCACCCTCTAGGCTGCATTAGCAGTACAAGTAGTGTCTTTGCATAGATTAAACTCTGTGATATATCAGTGAGTAACTACTCCACTACTTGTAACTATATCACAACATCTTGATAAGACCAACTAACACCAGCTTACGCTTCACACAACACAAACCTGTCGATGCCACGAGGTCGCCAGGGAGAGGAAGAGTCGGAAGACTATGGGGCGGAAGTCATTTCAAACAACCCAGGTTTACGGCACCTGACGGTAGGACTTGCCTCGAGTCACAGCTACCCATCCTCGCACAGCGGCAGTCAGAGCGCCATAACACCCTCGTTCGAGCTATCACCCCCGCCACCACAAGACAATAGCAACAACGACAAACAGGTCCGCATAGCCGTTGATGAGCCAAATCTGGACCTTGTCAACAGACGCCTTGCTGAGAGAAGAGGCAGAACGCGTAACGAGAGCCGAAGCCGCAGCAGAAGTCGCAGAAGATCGCGCAGTGGAGACCGGGTCCCACGCCAGCAGTCGTCGTTACACCTTGGCGATCTGAACATGCCTGTGCCTATTTCGACGGGTTCATATGGATTCAGACCACACTCTCCGTTTCTGACTCCGCAAGGTCTCGGCGGAAGAAGTAGGCCTGTCAGCAGATCAGGTAGCCCCACACATACGCCAGCTTTTACACCTGGGCACTCACGCCACGGATCGCGTGTCAACATGATAACAGGCAACTCCACACCCAATATCAGTCATGTTGCATCTTCAGTTCGAATCCAGCGGATCGGATCGGACTACTTCCAGACACTTTCTACGCGAATGAAGCGAATGGATCACACAACCGAGCAAACCGCAGAATCTGAACTTTTGGAAACATACGGGCTGGAGGAGCTACGAGAAGGATACTTTGATGCCATCTTTGAGCCAGCACAAAAAGCTGAAGAAAACGCAAGAATGGTGCTGCTTCAGATGAGGGAGCAGGCTCGGGAAAAGGCTAATCAGGCCAAGTCGCCGCTTCAGCTCTTCCTGGGAATGTTCGTGTCAACGTATCACGCCATTCGAACCACTCTGCTCACAAAAAACGGTATCACCGTCTTGAAGGCTTTCCTGGCCTACTTTGTAGGCTTTCTACTTTGCATTATTCACCCCACAGCACATTGGCTTGGTCCTCACTGCTTCTTTCTGCCAATCGCCACCATCATTCACCATCCAGGACGTCGTACGGGATCGCAGGTCGAAATCACTATCCAGTGTATTGTTGGCCAGGCCCTCGGAATGGGTATTGGTGCTCTTGCACTGTACGTCAGTGACTCCACTCCGACGGCAAGAAAAGGTTACGGTGGTCTACTGGCTGTTGCTGTAATTCCAACTATTGCCATTGCTTCTTGGATGAGAGCCTGTTTCATCCGTCTCTACCATGGATTCTTGTCCATGAGCATCGCTTTGCTCGCCATGACAGACATTGATGTCAATTCATTCTTTCACTGGCGAAGTGCATGGAATTTTGGCATTCCTTATTTATTCGGCATGCTCTTGCCTCTCGTGATCAACCTCTTGATCTTCCCTTCTATGGGTCAGGGTGATATGGTCATGTGTATGGCTGATGCATTGAGTTGTTGCCGAGATTGTGTGCACAAAATGATGGCCACAGAACCTGGAGTTGGTAAGGAGGCCCAGGATTCTCTCAATGCTCAGTCCATTGCTCTCTCTGACATTCATCGAAACATGTGTAACGAGATCATGTTGACAACATTTTCCAAGGACAATGTGCGAATCGTCCGAAACCTCATTCAGACTGTCATTGGTCATATTCGAATTGTGGACTTGCCTTGTGAGATATTCAGTGTAACTGTGGACGCTGCCAAGGAGGACCCAGAGGAAGACTACTTCAATCAGAACCCGCATCCCTCTATTCCCGACATGGCTCCCAAGATTTTCGAGCTGTTCCAGGAAGGAGCCCGTGATCTCGTGCTCTCTATTATGGACGCTCTCTCTTTGGCTGAAGATTTCATCAGGAACATTCGGCATCCGCCGGATGAGGTTTCTCTCAAGTTTCAGAAATCCATGGCTGATCTACAGCAAAAGATGAACCACCTCGATTCACAGTACACGAAGCTCATTGTGGATCAGCAGGAGTTCAACATCTCTCGACGAGCAGCCACTAACGCTCTGTTTGTGCAGCGACTGTCACATGGTGGTCATGCTGTATTCAACCTGCTACGTCACTTGCATGGCATGTCTCTGGAGAAACCACACTGGCGTCTTTCGCTGCCCCGATATCCCTGGAAGCGAGCACTCACCTGGTCTAATACCCAATCATTGCATGATCGAGGTGGTAAGACTGCTGGCCATTACTTTCGTGTCAAGTCTGAAGTTGAAGAGATTTTTCATCGAACTTTCAACATGAACACGTCTCGTCATGTCATCCGTGAAGGAGAAAAGAACCAGAAGGAGCAAATGTGTGTCACAGCTGTGGATCACTCCGACTTTGATGCAAAGCATGGTGATATCTCGTCTACACGGTACAAGCTGTGGAAGATTCTACATCGATTGCAGCGGTTCGAGAGTAAGTTTGCTGTGAAGACGACCATTGCTGTGACTCTCCTGTCTCTGCCTGGATGGTTGGATGACCATGACTGGTATCAGCACTATGATGCCTTTTGGGCTCCCATCCTGGTGCTTATTTCTCTGCATCCTCGAGCTGGTGGTAACGCGCATGATCTGATTGTGCGAACTGTGGTGGCTATTGTCGGTGCTGTGTTTGGCGCCCTAGCCGCTGGAATTTTGCAGGGCCACAAGGCAAGTCCTTACATCATGGGTGTCTTTTGTGCCATCTTCATGATCCCCTGCCTCTACCGGTTCACAGTATCTAATCATCCCCGTTCTGGTCTCAAGGGCTGCCTGTCATTTACAATCGTCTCATTGGGTATCTACACTGACAAGCTCCAAGGACCCAAGCAATGGCGAGATGCCAACCCAGTTACAGGAACTTGGACGCGAGCTTTGGGTATTCTCATTGGTCTGTGGTCTGCTATTCTCATTTCTTGGATCTTGTGGCCCTTTGTTGCTCGTACAGAGTCTCGGGTGTTCACAGCCGACATACTTGGTCATATTTCTCAATGCTACCAAATTGTGGCTGATCGGTACCTGTACCATGATCTCGACGATGATCCAACAACGCTGGCCATTGAGCTATCTCAGATTCGTGAAGCTCGTATGAGACAGGGTTTCCAGGCTTACCGCGAGCTGATTCTGTCTACCCGCCACGAGCCTTCCCTCAGAGATGACTTTCCTATCCAGACTTACCTGGCACTGTTCCAATCTTGTGAACATGTGTTCAACCGTATTGTCGAGGCTCGTATTTCGTCGGTATACTTCCGAATCTACGAGTTTGACGAAACCAAGGAAACTACTGCTCACCTGCTGTCGTATCGACGAGATGCCATTGCTGCTACGATCATGGTGCTGTTCATCATTGCAGATTGCTACAGAGCACGTCGACCAGTTCCCCGTTATCTTCCGTCTTCCAAAATGGCTCGTAAGCGACTATTTCAGACCATTGCTACTCTGGAGACCGTTATGCTCGACGAATCCGAAGATGAGACACATGTCCAGGATCACGAGAAGGATGCTCAGAGGATGGCATCGCTTCTGGCTGGATCTCGAAAGGTGGGCGAGCAGCCTGTCTTCCATAACCCCTTTGGAAAGAAAGAAGACTCTGGTGCGCAGGAGGAGAAACGTGGAGATCAGGCTGTGTCATCTCCTCTGGCTGGCCCCCTCCATGGCGACTCGGTCACTGAACGAAAGAGGAAGTTTTGGACAATCATTCACGAGTCTGCATTTGCGACTGCTTTCACGGACATTTCGGAAGAGCTCGAGAAGATTGTCGGCTTCTCCAAATCGGCTTTGGGAGAGGAGATCTAACCCCTTACAACCAATCACAGACCCTACTTGTGCCCAAAACATATCTATCTATACATTTAATAATATTTTAATTGGGTGACATCATTGCCTGTAATACCCATATCCCACCCTTGTCTATAATCTCTAGTTGGGTTTCTGAGTTAGTCATCTCCATGGAGGCACTGTGCTGGTATTAAAAGGTAGAAGGGATGTGAGTAGATTCTGTGTTGACAATTCGAGCTATGGAACATGCTCCGATCAATGAGGCTGCGTCAACATTTCGTTTTCGATAACACGCACCATTCCGGAGGTGTGGACGACGGAATAGTGATTCGTAGCTAGTATCTCACGGCAAGCGGAATCCTGTGACATCTCGGGAATGTATAGTAAGAATGGCTTCCGTAGCCTCCCTGTATCTTCATCACTTCAAAAAGCTAGCTTTTTGACATCATCTCTCAAGCCCCACCCATGGCATGCATGTCTCTCTACACCTCCTCAATTACTCACAGTAGTCACATTGACATTGAACAGGTGGAACAGGAAAATGAGACCGATAGTCAGAAGACCAAGCGTGATTGCCAGAATGTAGAGCTGGTCGTCGGTGATCATTTTGTGGTGGTGGTTTAGTAGGACCCTTTCTGATGTTGGCTCTGACGGTCTTAGAGTTGGTTCTGACGTGGGCTTTGGAGTCACGTGGAACGTGCAGGCTGCATGTCATTTTCGGGACACCTCTATTAAACCATGAACTCCCCCAGACTTCCTCTATTTCGCAGCAGAACCCTTGTTAAAATGTCTCGATCATTACAGGAGTCGTTCTTGCTCTTGAACCAGCGCGAGAAGGACAGACTGAAACGAGTCAGCCGGGAAGAGGGGCTTGCCAATCCAGACCGCAACAGATACAGCAATATTATCCCATGGGATCACACTCGAATCAGGCTCCATACTAGCCAGGATGGAAACAACTATATCAATGCCAATCGAGTTACCTTGGTAGCAAAAAAGAACGGCAAAACCTACCACAAGACTTACATAGCCACTCAGGGACCGTTGCGACAGACTGCAGGTCACTTCTGGCAGATGGTGCATGACACAACCACAGAGCAGGGACATCAGAGTGACAAGCCCACGGTCGTGATTCAGGTGACGCCCTTCGAAGACAACCATGGCGAGAGATGCTGTCAGTACTACACTTCGCAAAAGGGCCAGAAATTCGAGGTGGATGGAGAAGGAGACGTGCTTACGTTGAAGGTTAAGGATAACAATGAAGTGGGTCCTACCAAGGTGACTGAGTTTCTCGTCACCAAAGAATCAACAGGCAAGGTTAAGAGGGTGGTTCATTATTATTATCCTAAATGGGCAGACTTTTCAGCTCCGGGGGTCAACACTGACATTGACGATATAGTTAAATCGGCAGGCTCTATCACTGACAGCCCACCCATCGTCCATTGTTCAGCTGGAGTTGGACGGACAGGAACATACATTGTGGTAGACTTTCTGACTACTTTCCAGAAAGAACTACAAGGCGAGGACATTGTATGTAGCCTGGTTGATCAGATGAGACAACAGCGAAGCCATATGGTTCAGACCCTCTCTCAGTATGAGTATCTTCACTCGATCCAGGCTGAACTTCTGCATTGACATTTGTATGTATTATAGATACTACATAATGTTATTAATATATATAGACTGCATTTCAAGCCATGGGTGGTGTTCTCTATGTTGTTCATTCTTTGGTTCTTCTGCAATACAAGACGAGTGGCTCTTCTTCCAATGTCTTCAGTCGGGTCATTGCGGCATTCATTTCATCTCTCTGTTGTCTCATGGCCGTTTCCAACTGAGCTAGGCGGTTCGTTTGGGGCATCTCACCACTCAACAATTCCTTGTTGGACGTCTCTGAAATGTCCTTCTGAAGAGGGGCAGAGTTCTCCATGATGAGACGGCTCACTTGCGCCTTGATTTCTTTGATGTTTACCTGTTGTCTGATAGGTAAGGGTTGTCGGTTTGAAACAACTGAGGGGACCTCGTTGGAAATCTCGGAAACTCCAAGTTCACCCTGCTTCCAAGCTCTCTCACGTCTCTTAACATCGTCGTCTCTAATGTCGATATCCACATTGAGAGATCCCTGATGTTGAGGAGATCTGCTCATGCGTTCGGCAATGTTGGCTGAGAACATGTCTGTGAAGTGGCATTTTCCAGTTTCGAGTTCATCTGGTTTCTGTGTAGGATCTCTTGATCTGAAGAAGTGGGTTGAAGTATTACCTCTAGGAGAAGCTTTCTCTTTGCCTCTTCTCACGTATTCTCTCTTCAAGTCTGCAATGCAGTCTTCAAGGACCCCCTGCTGCTGAATAATGTCCTGGATCTTCTCATCTAGTCTATCTGCCTCTGTATTTGCTGCCGCTAGCTTGCTTTGCGCAGCTTCGATACTAGAGAAGATCTCCTGGTCAACATCGTCTGTATTGATGCCGATGGTACAGGTCGTTCGTGTGGACTTGAGGCGTTCTCGATAGCTGAAGGAAGTAGTATCCTGTTGAGTGTGTTTTGTGTGCTGATCAAATCCGTCCATGTTTTGACAAGCTACAAGAACCTGAACCTCATCCTTATAAATATGGCCTCCACTTAAATGAAAGTTGTGCTAATCCTTCACTCACAAACATACCAGTATCACATGTGTAAACCTACTAAAGCGACACAAGAGCATTAATAAGTATCACATGATACTCGAGCGAAATAATGACACATGCATGCTACATTCTCAAACTAAAACGTGCCGCCTCAAGGCCCTCTAATATCGCAGGTATTGTTTCTGACCTGATTGAGTTCAATATCACTTCACAAAGACCTAGCCTAAATAATAAAAAAAACTCAATCAAGGGATGGCTCATTGTTATGATAGTATCGTACACAACACCAAGCTTTACAACCAAACAAGTCTATCCATAAGTTATAATTTCATTCAACTACAACGCTAACACACTAAAGCCTTGCTTCAACCATTTAGAGCTTGGATCGAGGAGATCGCTTGAGAGTAGCCTCTCGGACGAGCTTACCGAGCTGAGCATCGACCTTGTCGAACATGCCAAAGGTCTTGTCCTGGACCTCAGGTCGAGCACCGGCCAGAGACACGGCAATGTTGTAAACAAGGTGCTCCTGCTGGTTGGGAGTCTTTCCGAGAACCCTCCAAAGAGCAGCGGGCTGCTCGTAGTCAGCACCGTCAGTGCTGACAACCCACTGGTAGGCGGTGGCCTCACCAACCCACTTCTCGTGCTTCTCGTGCAGTTCGATGTCCTGTCGGTACTGCAGAGGCTCGAAAGAAGAGGGGTAGTTGGGCAGAGAGCCAGAGTTGCCGTTAACAACCATCTGGCCATCTCGGTGGTAGGGAGTATGGGCATGGTAAGGGCAGTTAACGGGAATCTGGGCGAAGTTAGTACCAAGTCGGTGTCGCTGAGTATCGGGGTAAGAGAAGAGTCGAGCCTGCAGGACGGGATCAGCAGAAGTCTCCCAACCGGGGACGGTGTTAGAGGGAGAGAAGGCGGACTGCTCGGTCTCGGCGAAGTAGTTCTCGGGGTTCTTGTTAAGAGTGAGCTTACCGAATCGTCGGAGAGGGAACTGGTCGTGGGGCCAGATCTTGGTGAGGTCAAAGACGGACCACTTGAGCTTCTCCGCCTGCTCGGGGGAGCAGACCTGGACATAACAAGTCCAAGAGGGGAAAGCTCCATCCTTGATGGAGTTGAAGAGATCCTCCTGAGCGTGGTCGGGGTTGGTTCCGGAAAGGGCAACGGCCTCGTCGTTGGTGAGGTTCTTGATGCCCTGGTCGGTCTTCATGTGGATCTGGACATAGTTGAAAGAGCCGTCCTTCTTGATCCACTTGTAGGTGTGTCCGGAGTAACCGTTCATCTGTCGGTAGTTAGCGGGAGTACCTCGGTCGGAGAAGAGTACCAAGATCTGGTGGGCGCACTCCTGGTTGTTGGAAATGTAGTCCCACATCATGGTGGCGTCCTTGAGGTTGGTCTCGGGGTTTCGCTTCTGGGTATGGATGAAAACGGGGAACTTGGAGGGGTCTCGGATGAAGAAGACGGGGGTGTTGTTGTAGACCCAGTCAATGTTTCCCTCGTCGGTGTAGAACTTGGTGGCGAAACCTCGGGGGTCTCGGGCGGCGTCGGCAGATCCCTTCTCTCCACCGACGGTGGAGAATCGAGTGAAGGTCTTGGTCTTCTTGCCGACCTTAGACAGGAAATCGGAGGTGTTGAGGTCGGAGATGTCGTCAGTAACCTCGAACTCTCCGTAGGCACCTGATCCCTTGGCGTGGACAACTCGCTCGGGGATTCGCTCTCGGTCAAAGTGAGCGAGCAGGTCGATCAGGTTAAAGTCCTGGATCAGGAGAGGTCCGTGCTTGCCGATTCGCTGGGAGGCGAGGGGGTCCTTGACGGGGTTACCGTTGGTAGTGGTGTAGGTGGGGACTCGTTTTCCGGACACTGCGTTAGTATGACATTGTGTTGCTGGTAGTTGGTTTTGGGAGTGTTGGCTACCACCACATTGTGCTGTGCTGTGTGGAAAGTCGGAATTGTGCCTCATTTCTCTTTCCCTGCCTCACATCACTGGTGGGATATCTAGGTCTTGTGGAACGACCAGATGGCACGATTCGGCTCGCTGCGTCATTGCCACTGCTTTTGCGACCCCAAATCTCCCATCCAAACAGCCTTCCAGTGTACTCACTTTTCAATAAGGCCTATTTTTCTCTTGACTCGGCGTTTCCTACCCCCGCCTATATATATATAATCACACGCACATGGTTTGTGGGGAGCTTAAACAGGCGTGTGAAAGTCGCAAACAAAGAGAATTACCGAAGCCACCACACAAATTAGAGTTATCGTGGGGAAGTGTATGGACGAATTTGGGTTAAGGGCGAGATGGCCGATTGGAGGTGAGGCGTGGATATTGCTGTAGTGGAGGACTGGTGGGCTCTAAGAGAACAATATTTTCCATTAACATCTACTTTTGGGTCAATGCATCTATCCAGCCATTCTTTTCTCCCTCTCCATCTTCACTCGGCGTCTATTTCGGTCTTTTTCGGCTTCTATCGTTCATCATCCCCTTAACAAAGTTCTTGTTGGGAGGGGAAAACCTGGGGGGTTCTCAGCCAATAGTTTCACAGGGTTTGTCATGATCGGCTTACGTCTACATCTTGAGACAGACAGCAAAACCAAAGGGCAATTGTGGTACAGCTGGAAATAGGATCATTTTGTGGTGGAGAAAGAGTCTGTGAACTCACTGCTGCCTTCTTGAACCGGTTATTCAATGTGCATCCTCTACCATATAGGCTGGCTAGGCCAAGTGAATGAGACGGCAATCATTCCTGTGAACTTGAGAGAAACACCGCAGTATCAGAGCGAGAACAACTATCCTTTCACAAGTCTGAGCCAGTCCAGACGTCAAAAATTACCGGAAAGCCTGAACCTTCCCCACGCACGGAAGTAGGGTGAGCGAATGTCTAGGTGAAAGTACTGGTTCGTAAAAAGGTTCGACCATCTCCAGCTATTGCAACGGCCATTTGGTGGGGAATTGTTAACTTGTTTGTTCGATCTTATTTATCCTCGGCTTTTCTGTGAACCTACCTATCGTTGCGGCCATATCGGACATCTCCAGACGCCAGTACTGGTACACACTGAGTATTGCCACTACCAGTACTGGAAGCCCTAGCCGTACTCTTGTGCTTGAACTCTATTCCTCCACATTGATTTGAAATGGGCCTTTGGTCTAGACCACGCAGAGTTTGAGAGTTTGGTCACGGGATTTTCAAGGACGTGGAGACAAAAGCAAAATGAAGAGTCGTGGGGAACGGTCACGTGATGGATAACTTGAGTTGACCGCAGCTGGTATTTTGGAATTCGCTTGGCTTGAGATCAGCGACGTGTCTAGTTGCTCTGTGAGTGCCTTGCATGACAGTGTGGGAGGAACAGTTGACTGTGCTGCATGTGCCGCCTTCCTAGCACATGAGCAAATTCCACTGTATAGTAGCGGCTGTGGGGACAACAGGGGGACCATGTCTCTAGTTGATTCCGCTCGCCCATAGTTGATGCTGGACATGCAGTGTTACTTGTTGTCGCTCCTGCACGGGTATGTGTCGTACTCGTACTTGGGCGGTATTAAGCACTGGTACAGTACGATACTTGTACAGTATCGTACGTATCGTACTGGTAGCACAGTCCCTGCGTAGACCTCGGCCATATGAACCCCCACACGTACCGTACATGCCATAAGTCATCTCCAGAGAATTGACGTATATGACGCTAAATGAGATCACTCTGCATCGTATATAATTCTTAGACTGCTCCTTCACCGTTGCTTTTCTCTGGGGTGGTGCTAGTATATGAGGAGATGTAAGCAGCTACAGTAAGTATTAACTGATGAGTGAACAGCTCGATACATAATTATTACTGTATTACTGTGGTTGAAATTAGTAAATTTTAATTGGATCCGCTAGAGTGCGCAACAAAGACATGTCATACAGTCAGAAGAGTGTCTAGTCACTGATGAGTGGCGTTCTTCCTTACTGTCGGAGCCATCTTACCAACTGACCTCCATTGGCACCTAAAGTGCATTTACAATTTGAGATAGAGCCTTCTATTGTTGTGTAGGCACAAGAGAGTCTATGCGTGACATTGTGGCAGGGTTCGCAACCACCCATGCGATTCTATACATGCCCAAGAGGTTCAAAGCTTCCAACCTCCTCTGGGCAGACAGATCAATCATATCATGTTACACTCGCGAGTACGCCATGCTTATCACCATGCCATGGGTAAGCTCTTGTTGACCAGATATTAGTCAGCACTCAGTAACGTAAGCACCCTCCTATCTTTTATTCATGCATTTGTGTTAGTACGTACGATGCTCCCATTCTTGCTCGTGCCAGTTTAACAATGCGTATACCTGACTACAAGTATCTGACCTTCTACCAGCTTACACATACATTCATATGGTCGTTAATTACAAAGCCTAGCAAGGACTGAAATGACTTATGATACGCTGTGCGTTCGCATTTGATAGTCGTCCATCTACAACACCTCCTCCTTGATAACACCAGTGAGCCAGTCCAGACCCTCACTGAGACCCTCTCCCTTCAGCGCACTGCAGGGCATGATGCTCCAGCTTCGATCCTTAAGTGACACGAGATCGAGAGCAGTAGACACCTCCGCTGCCGTCATGGCTCCCTCCTGGTCCTGCTTGTTGGCGAAAACGAGCAGCACAGCGTTCTGTAACTCGTCCTCTTCCAGCATGGAATGCAGCTCCTCCTTGCATGTGTCGATTCGCTGCTTGTCGGTAGAATCGACCACAAAAATTATGGCAGCTGTGTTGGTGTAGTAGCATCGCCAGTACGGTCGGATACTGGTCTGTCCTCCTAGATCCCACACGTTGAGTTTGAGGTTCTTGTAAGTCAGGGTTTCCACGTTGAAACCGATGGTGGGGACTGTGTCCACAACCTCACCAAGCTGTAGTCGGTATAGAATGGTGGTCTTGCCGGCACCATCCAATCCAATAATCAGGATTCGGATCTCCTTGTTGCCTCCCCACACGCGGCTGAACATGCTTCCTAGAACGTTTCCTGGGTTAGTACTTGGTCTGCTGTTTGTGTCGCTCTTGTTTGTTTGTCCATACTGTCGTTGGTCGCATAACTCGACTTTGTTGATGGGCCCACCCCCTCTCGCCCCCGCTTCACTTTCACTCACCCATCCTGTATGCTGTGTCTTGTTCTCTGCGCCGAGGAAGGTTGGTGTCATCGTGATGATGTAGCACTTGTCATATCAAGTCACGTGGAAACTTTATCTCTGGGCAACAAGACACAAGTAGGCTGGGGTAGGAGACAGCTGGTCTGAATGACAGTGAAATGGATGGATTAATATGACCCTATTTCCTTCACTGAATAATTCGACCACAATTTTCCTCGCTTTTGACTGTACATCCTCAAAACAGTAAATCGCTGCTGAACAAAGGGATTGTGTTAACATCGTGGCTACGATTGTATATACAGTACGAGTACAATGTGATCTATAGGAAACTAGGCTAAAAATCGAACTCTGGCACATGTAGCACTGCTACAATTTCTAGTTTCGAGTTTCATCTATTCATCTCTCTCTACTCTTAGCTTTTTCTATATCAGGTTCTTCTCCCTGTGTTCTGAGTACATACATGAAATAGTAAAACAAGCTCATTACGTTCAATCTAACAAAGTTTACTTATGATCTCTACTACAGTACTTAAGTTACACTTGCATGAGCCCCTTTGCCCAATTGTCTTATGAAGATGCAAATAAATATTACGTAAAAATACAAATGAACCCAGTTCGTTCACTCTTCGGTCTCCTCCCCCGTGGCCTTTCGGATTCTCTCTCGAACAAGAGCATCAATGGCCTGATCAGTCTCTCTATCAAGCTGCTCCAGATCACCCTGAAGATCACGTTTCAGATCCCAGTTGGCTCGTTTCGGCTGCAACTTGAGATAGTCCACAGCAGACTGGTTCTTCTCCATCAGCTCCTGGATCGTCCTTGCCTCCTCCTCAGCTCCCAGGAGCTCCACAGTCTCCTCTCCTTCTGTAGGGTTGGCGTCGTAGCCCAGTTTGGTGGACTCCGTCTCCAGATCGAAGTTTCGTTCCTTGAATCTGTCGTTAGCAACACTCTAATGTAAGCTGGCATCTCATCCGCCATCCAATGCCACTCTCCCCATCGAATCTCTCTATTTTCATACTCACGTTGGCTTGTCATCCGATGCAGCAGTCTCGGCCTTCACAGGGTCAACCTTCTTGCCCTCCCGGAGAGCCCGCATACGCGCGAGCTTCTCTTTTCGGCTTTCGGCTTGTGCGCTGAGAGACATGTCGTTGAAGCTGATGGAGTTCAGTCTCAGTGTCAATGGTCAAATATTGGAACTCTATGCAAACTTCTGTAAGCTGACTAATCATTGACGAACTGTATTTGATACATGCGTGAAACTATTTTGACCAGAACACACAACCACCTCACAACCACTACTAATAATCATGTCGTTGCCCGGTCTCAACTTCTCGACGACTGAGACAAATACCACAGAATCAACACACACCATCGATCTCAAACCAGAGACAGAATGGAGATACGAAGTGGCCATTGGAGGAACCTTGCATGTCACACTGAGATCTGGAACTGCTGAAATCTTCGGAACAGAGCTGCCTCCTAACAAGGAGCTTAGTATTCAGGGAAAGGGGAGCATTTACACATGGCAGGGCTGTCAATTCACGTATACCGCAATTGCAGGACCCAAGGGATTGATATCTGACTACACAACCGAAGACACGCCTCACATGACCATGGCCATCAACCTGCACTTTGCTTTGGAAAAGATGCGGAATGAGGCTGAGCAGAAGCCCAAGGACGTAGCTGGACCCCGAGTTCTGATAGCTGGACCTCCCAACTCGGGCAAGACTTCACTGGCTAAGATCTTGTTGGCTTATGCTACAAAATGTGAACGAAACCCCATCTACGTTTCACTGGACCCTACTTCGGTGAACCTTGGACCTCCTGGAGGAGTGCACGCTGTTCAAATTACTGATCTGCTGGACGTGGAAACATATGGAGGGTTTGGATCGTCGGAAATCTCAGGTCCTCAGAACCTGCAGCCTCTGATTCTGCTGTCCAAGTACTTTGGACTGGAGAAGACAACCGACAACTTCAAGCTGTTCAAGCGGTCTGTGGCACAGCTTGCGGTCCCTGTGTTGTCTAAACTCGCACACGACGTGGAGGCGCAAAAGTCCGGTCTCATCATCGACACTCCTCGAGTACCCGGCAACCAAAACAAAACTAACGAGGTCAATCTGTTAACGGACGTGGTGAGCGACTTTGGAGTCAACGTCATTGTGGTCATTGGCAACGATCGACTCTACGCAGACCTCATGAAGAAATACCCCGTGGGAGCACTGGGTCCAACTGTAGTCAAGGCCGCTGCTTTTGCTTGTATGGATGACGACGAGAGTTACCACCGAGACGCCCAGCAGCAAGAGATTCAGCAGTACTTTTATGGAGATGCCAAGGATATGAAGCTTGGTCCCCGTATTGTCACCGTTGACTTTTCCGCTCTTCATGTCTACAAGATCAAGCCATCAACACAATTCGACGACGACAAGACAGAGATTCTGGAGCGAGTTGCAGAAGCTAGCATTCTGCCCAACACTGTACTGACGGTCATGCACGCTGCTCCTGGCTCTTCTGAGAAGGAGATTCTGGACTCCGAGGTCCAGGGCTACCTTCATGTGACCGAAGTGGACGAGGAGAAGAATAAGGTGAAAATTCTGACTCCTGTTCCTGGACGACTACCCACCCAGGTTATGTTGCTTGGTGATACTCGATACCATGAGTAATATATTATAAGTACGATAGATAGATAATGTATTTGTATAGATGAAATCGGGGGTACCCAATTAATTGCCTGGGCTTTTTTAGATGTCCTTGGATCCGCTGTCCGCATCCACTGAGACAAGACAAAGTGACCTTCTCGAAGGAAATTCTCCTCCTATGCTAATCCCAAGACAGCTACAGTAGATATCATTAAATATTCATTAAAAGTACATACATAGCTTATATACATCTCCTTATTTGAGAGACTGGATGAAGTTGTCCAGATTGTACTCCTCAGTGTACTCTCCCTCGTCCCACAGCTCGCCGAGATCGGCCAGGGCAGGGTTCTTCTTGCCAAGCGAGCCAGTGGCATCCAGACCGGCATCCTCGGCATTGGCATCGGCCGCAGCTGAGCCGTTACCAGCTGCTGCCACGTCGTCGACGTTAAAGAGATCAAGCAGTTGATCAGTGTCCATGGAAGAGAGACCCGAGTTCTGCTGGTTGATAACTGTCGAAGCAATGTTGAGCTTGAACTTTTGCAGACCCATAATCTTCTCCTCCAGTGTATTTCGGGTGATCAGTCGGTAGACATTGACCACCTTCTTCTGGCCGATTCGATGGGCTCGGTCCATGGCCTGCAGATCGTTCATGGGATTCCAGTCGTGCTCCACAAAGATGACGGTGTCAGCACCAGTCAAGTTGAGACCCAGTCCACCGACATGGGTGGTAAGAAGGAGAACATCGATGGAAGGGTCGGCGTTGAACTTCTGGACAATGTCGTGTCGATGTCGAGCTTCAGTAGATCCGTCCAGTCGCATAAAAGTGACTGTAGGCATGTACTTTTTGAAGAGCTCGTTCTCAACAATATCCAGCATGTCCTTGAGCTGACAGAAGATGAGGGCTCGGTGCTGAGAAATGACAGGCACGTCACCCTCAGACTGCTGCTTCTTGCTGGTACCGTTCTTGGCCTCGGCACCCTTGGTCTCTCCAATACCACAATCCAGCAAGAGTCGCTGAAGAGCCTGGAGCTTGGGAGCATTGCTGATGGACTTGACACCTGCGGCTCCTCCAAACTGCTTCATAATCTTGCCAAACTTGGGATGGCGCTCGTTGAGAACCAGAGCAGGGTGATTGCACAGCTTACGCATGTACTGCAGCGCCTGGAACACGTGCTGTTTTGACTCGACTGTCTCTGTAGTAATCTCGTTCTCCACCACAGACTTCTGCTTCTTGGCAAAATCACCGTACAGCTCTCGTTGCAGCTCGGATAGCTCGCAGTAGTAGTCCTGGATGATCTTGGGAGGCAGATCAGGCAACACGTCCTCCTTGAGTCGACGCAGCAGGAATGGCAAAACCTGTTTATGCAGAGCCTCCAGAGCCAGAGCTCCGGCCTCCTGCTCTTTGGAAGAAGACTTGGAGTTTCGAGATGATGCGATCGGCTTAGCAAACCGCTCGTTGAACACCTTTTCTGTACCCAGGAATCCGGGCATGAGGAAGTCGAACAACGACCACAATTCGAGGACATTGTTCTGGATGGGAGTTCCGGACAGAATCAGACGGTGGTTGGCGTGGATCTTCTTGACACTCTGTGTGAGTCTGGATTGGGGGTTCTTGATGATATGACCCTCATCCAGAACACAATAGTTGTACTGCTGCTTTGTGAAGACAGCATTGTCGTTTCGACAAATGTCGTAGGAGGTGACCACGACGTCGTACTTGTGCAGAGAATCAGCATGCAGGTATCGCTGGGATGGGTGTCCAGCGTACATGAGAACAGACAGGAAAGGAGCATATGTGTTGAGCTCGTGTTTCCAGTGTCCAATGAGAGTGGGAGGACAGACAATGAGTGAAGGAAGAGCTCTGACTTGAGCCATTTCACTCTTGAGACCGTCGAGAGACGCAGTGTCAGTGTTTCCAGCTCCCTCCAACTCTTTGAACTTGCCCTCGAGCTCCTTGTACTTTTCAGCACGTAAGTAATGATCCGAAGACACAATGCAAATGGTCTGCAAAGTCTTTCCAAGACCCATATCGTCACACAGGATACCGTGAAGCTGGTACTTGTTGAGGAATGCGAGCCAATTGACTCCGTCCTGCTGATACTTTCGCAGTGTTGCCTTGATGCTGACAGGCAGAGGGAAGGGTTTGATTTTTGACACGTCCAGCATCTGCTGCAGGAACTCTCGTTCCTTGTCTCTGCCTTCGAGAAGTTCCTTGGACATGCCTTCGGGGTCAGGAATACCACTTTCCAGAGGCACCAGCTTGACGATCTGAGCAAAAGTAGTGGTGGCAATCAGACGCACATCCTGGTCAGCATCGGACATTCTGCCGAGAATAGGAACAATCAGGAATACAACGTAGGGAAGAACGTCGTTGCCCATGATTGCAGCAAGGTGGTAGATGCACTCGACGGCTCCCTGACGTCTGTGGAGAGAGAGAGGGTCGTTAAGCATCGGCAGAACAATTCGAACCAGCTCGGGAATGGCCTGGAGAGGGAGGGTAGCGCAAATGGTGGCAAAGCACTTGGCGGCAGCGTATCTAACCACGGCAAACTTGCTACCCAGATGAGTAAAGACACTGGGCAGAATCTCCATAATGTTGGAATGCAAGTTTGTGGACAGGCAGGGCACAAGAGCTCGGATGATACTCAGAGAGTCGACCACAGACTGGCCAGATGTGTCTTCGGGGGCATACACATTGTCAGAGTTGAGCTCGACCTTGAGAGGATCGAACATGATAGACTCCAGCTTCTTGCACTTTTCAAACACTTGGTCTCCAAACTCAACCAGCATACCCTGGAGAGCGGTCTGGGCACCTCCTCGCTTAATTCTTGCTGCCTTGACTTCTCGCTGGTGAGCAATGACGTCAGCAGGGTCAGTCTTGGCCTCCTCCTTTCGCAGAGACAGAATGTTGCACTCCACTTTCTCGTTGAAGTGGAACTCGGGCGTCTCAGACGTATCAACACACAGGAATGCACACAGGTTCTTGATGATCTTGTCGGTTGCTCCAGTCTTGCCGGCAGCTCCAAACAGATCAATCATATGCACGATGGTGGCAGCAGCTCGGTTTTGCAAGATGACATGCTCCTCACCCTTGATGGAATCCATAAGAGCTCTGATGACTCCGTTGAGCTTAGGGGGGAGGCCGCCAATGTGAATCACAGCAGATGCCAGCGTGCTCTGAATAGAAAAGTCTCTCTGAGCCTTGGCCTCCTTGGCCTCCTCCATGGCTTGAGAAAGAGCTAGAAGCGAGTCCTCCATTAGCTGGCCAGAAGAAAGTCGAGCAGTGGTGGAAATGGTCTTTCTGAGCTTGGGCATGTCCACGTCGATGAGCTTCTGAGCCTGCTCCAAAGAGAATGCCTCGGGACCAGCATCAGCTTCTCCCTGCACCAGGATAGGCAGCTGGGGGAGCTTAGCAGCCGTGCTAGCTCCTCCAGCATCGGCGAACACTCGCAGTGCAGAAAGGGCTTGCGTTCGAACAGCCTTGAGGAAGGGTGTGATGTCGGCGTACATGGCAGTAGGAGGAGGGGCGACAAGAAGCTCCGAAACAGAAGGAAGGAACAGCTTCGCAGAAGGTCCGCTCTCGTCAAAGATGAGAGCAGCGACGAGTCGCTGGGTGGAGTACTTGGATCGAGCGTACTTGTCCAGTCGAGGCTGAAGACCCTGAAGCAGAGATTCGTCTCCCAGTCGAAGCAACTGAGCAAAGGCTCCAGCAGAAGTGACTCGAATTCGCAGGAAAACATCGTAAGGAACAATACTAATGTCTCCGAGCAAAATAGGATTGTCAATGTTGACCACCAACTGCTGGCTGCCCCAATCGGTCTCCTTATCGGTCGTTGTCTTTCGCTTGGTGTTCTTATCGACAGAGTAGACACCTCCACTGGGCTTGACAAACAGAGACGTTTCCATCTTGTGAGAATGTCGAGCCACACCAATGGGGGTCATGAGCAGAGAAAGGTAACCCACAAAGGGGAACTTGGTGAGCTCTTCATTGGGTGCGGAAGCCAGAAGAGCAGTCCACAGCTCATGCGCCAGAGCAGTCACAGAGGGGTTCTGTTCGACCAATAACACCTGAAATACGAGTCTCAGCAGGTGAGTAGTCACCCAAGGAGTCTTGCCATCGCCCTTTCCAACGCCCAAAAGAGTCAACATGGTCGTCAACACACTCTTTCGTACATTTGTGATGCTGTGTCGGAAGAAAGGATACAGTCGGGGAACAAGATTTCTGAAATCCTGGCTAGGATCCATCTCGGCGTTGACCTGCAGCACGTCCAGAACACGGGGAATGGCACACAACTTACCTAGAAGATCCATGACGTTACCGATAGATGCGCTCAGATCGTCTCTGAGATCGGTCAGACACTCCCACAGAACGCTCATGAGTTCGTTGATACGATCAGGCCGGAGAGTGATGTACTCTGAGATGACTGGAATGAGAGTAGCTGCAGAAACAGCCTGAACATCGTCGTCAGACTCTCGAAGACCACTCAGAACAGCTTCGTAGAGATCATCCAGATAGGTCTTGTCTTTGAACAGCAAGTCAGTTCGAACAGACACCAGATATCTCAACCCCAGCATGCCTCCGTGGCGAGCTTCCCACACGGTCATGGAGCCAGGCTTGTTGTATTTTTGCAGCACCAGTCCATGCAGAACAGTGAAGGTAGGTCGAATGGTCTGCTCGTCCATATGCAAAAGAAGAGCACCAAGGGTCTGGCCAGAAGATTCTCGAACAGGGGCAACCACCTGGTCACCGACATAATCGCCAAATCTGTCCAGAGCAAAGATACAGCACAGTCTGCATGCAAGATCTTCGATCCACTGTCGGTTTCGAGCATCATTCTCCTCGACCGAGGAGCCCCGCACCCGTCCAGCTCCCTTTCCATGCACCTTGACAACCTCTCTCAGTCCCAGAGCTGCTCCATGTCTTGTTTCCCAGTTGTCATCAAACAGATCGACCATAAGGAGCTCACAGAGACCCTCGAAAGGCCACACTTTACCCGCACCAAGCTGGACGATGGGTGAAATGCCTTCAACGAGCAGCTTACCATCATTTTCAGACGTCTGAATTCCTCCAGGAGTGTCGCCCTTGATGAGCGTCTTTCCTCCGTCCTCTTTCTTGCCACTGACGTCCACGATTCGCACCTTGTTGGCATTGTTGCCCTTTTGTAACTTGGCTCGTCGTTTGGCCATGGCTCTCAGACGAGCTGAAGAGTGCCCGTCTGCTGGAGGAGTGGGTGTGGACTCTGTCTTGACCTCGGTCTTGACTACAGGAGTCTCCACTTCGATCTTTTCCACGACCTTGGCTTCAATCTTGATATCTGATTCGTCAAGAAGCCCATCCTCCATATACTGACCAGCCAGGCCCAGCCGGCTATTTAACGTCTTCTTTTGCTTGTGAAGACGCTCAATGGGGTCGAGGTTAGCGTACATGTCCTCGTACTCTTTTCCTCCGCTTCCCAGCAGTTTGCCTCCAAACTGGATCACCTTCTCCAGATCAAACGTCTCGAAATTGAGCATGCCATCTGAGAGCAGAGAAATATCGAGGTTGGCAGCAGCCGATTCGACACCATCCTCAGTTTTGACCTCGCTCTTGACAGCCAGATTCTCGGCCAATGCAGCATCGGAAGCCTCCTCAGAATTCGGGTCCCATTGAGGACAGTTGGCTACAATACCTCCAATGGCTCGAGCCGCCGCAATTCGTGTGTCCCATTTTTTCGACTTGAGAAACGGGAAAACTCGCCCGAGCAGATTGAATAGTTCTTCGGGGTGGCTCTTTTGAACATCTGCCAGCTGGTCAGCCGCAGTATTACGCACAAATGCAGAGGAGCCTGTGTCTAGTAGCAGTACAAGACGATCTAATCGAGACATCTGGGTTAGCATGAGACATGTGATGAGTCTGCAGGCAAACCTGAGACATGATGATGGGTCAAATTGGCATGTAGATAAGGCCCCTCGATTGTCTCCTTTTGGGGGGGTCCGTTTTGGTCCGTAGCTCCACCCGTATGATAGACTCAAAATTAAGGCTCCAATGATACCACATGTCTTGGTGGTACAAGTCTCCAGTAGTCATTCCGCCCCTCCTTCCAAACAAAACTCACCTATAATCACAATCTCTCTTGATGCGTCCTAAATCACACTGAATCGTCGTTGCACGCTGGTATCGGTTCGCCTTGTCGAAATATCCTTGGTTCTCGCGTTAGTACTCATCATTCCATTTAGAGTTCCCACCCTCGATACGCGTAGTATTCGTAGGACTGGTGTATCCAGTCAATTTCTCCCAGTTTTTTGTCGCTGGTAGGTCGGGTGCTTCTTGAAACTGGCGTAGAATCGTCCTCAGTGTTGTTTCTCCAATACTCACTCGTTGACCGACAGTTTTGCCGAAATCCAATTTTTGCAGACTGGCGGCCCCCATCGTTAAGTACACCACTTTTATATGCGTAACGACGGCGTCAATAAAGTTCTAGGGAAAAGTTTGATATATTTTCTGGGCCGGGTAACCCAACCAAGATTGCGCTTACGTAACAAAACCTCTGTATTTTAGAACGGTACTAAAAGAAGGCGGTGTATGCAGCACCCCGGCCGCTCATACGGCAGATATTCGTCAAAATATTATGGCTGCATGCGCGTGATTGACGACTTTTCGTCGACGCCACTACAATTCCCGCTCGAGACTCCAACAAGCACACATTGGTCGAGTTGAGAGGTGCATATGTGCTGTGGGCCCTCCATTGGGGTGGTTACCCGGCAGAGGAAACGGTCTGGTCCAACCCCAGCCCACTTCGTACGATACAAATGCTTCACAAAGGAGCCGAACTTGGGACCTCTGATGCTGTAGGAACCTCACATTACAACGACAGGCAGAGACAGCCTTTAGGGTTCCAAGATGATGGGAAACATAAGAATTGGTAAATAAGGGTGATACAGAGATGAGAATGATTTGGCGAGAATTTTGGTGGATCAGGTCACATGACGCACAAACTATAACTAGTACCCTCGTCATACAGTTTTGTTTAAGTGGTATGTGGCTGCCTCCTTGATACCAATACTTGTAGTGGTAGCATATACAACGCAGCTCACACCGTTTGGTCCTGAGCGCTACGCCTGCGATTATGCAAAATTAGAGTTAGACGTGGGCGAGATGGAAGCCCACACACCCTTACAGAACAAAGTGGATGCGAAGTCTGTCAGTGAAGATCGTATGGTGTTGGCACCAATTTGAGTGAGATGAAAGATATGAAGATGCTCAGATGATCCACATGCTGACTGTTATCATATCCTCATTCCTGTGTCTAGTATATGGCAATCATCTGTAGTTTGTTGTTCTTGAGATGTTTGACACGTTCACATTGTCAAGAGATAGCTGCTGGGTATCATACAGCTGCGACAAGATGAGCAATGACAGTGCAAAGGGACCCAGACAATGAGACGACCTCATGAGTTTATTCCCAACTATGGTGTAGGTACTGCTTGGCAGCTATAAATGAAGCCGGCTAGGCCGATCGTTATTGCCCTACCGTGTGTTGGTGTGTCTATTCTAGACCCACTCCAATCAAACGTCGCTGAGCAATAAACGCTCGATTAAATCACATCGCTTTTTTCAAGTGGTGAAAAATTTCAAGTGTGAGCTTATTTTGTAAGGTATGGAAAAAGCCTAAAATGTGTCATTGGGAGCAGTAGCAATTAGTCATAGTACGAGAGCATCGAGCATATAAAAGACTTTGGGGTCCCCCAGTTTAGTCTCTCTTTTTTCTTCCTTCTTTTGACAGATAGATTCTCTTCCACCCCTCTTCTAACACAACCAAGAATCGCTACAAAAATGTGCGCAACAGATAACGCCCCCGCTCCTGGCGCTGCTCCTGAGAAGGCCTCCAACATCGGAGTTGAGGTCGGTCACACCGGCGAGCAGACAAATCCTTATGGCGCCAACCCCGCCGATTTCCTGTCTAACGTTTCCAAGTTCCAGCTCATCGAGTCCACTCTGCGAGAGGGAGAGCAGTTTGCTTCTGCCTTCTTTGATACCGAGACCAAGATCGAGATTGCCAAGGCCCTGGACGACTTTGGAGTCGACTACATTGAGCTGACTTCTCCCGCAGCATCGGAGCAGTCGCGGGCCGACTGCGAGGCCATCTGCAAGCTCGGTCTCAAGGCCAAGATTCTCACTCACATCCGGTGCCACATGGACGACGCAAGACTCGCCGTCTCTACTGGTGTTGACGGTGTCGATGTCGTCATTGGAACTTCCCAGTTCCTTCGACAGTACTCCCACGGTAAGGACATGAACTACATTGCACAGTCTGCCGTTGAGGTCATTGAGTTTGTTAAGAGCCACGGCATTGAGATCCGATTCTCCTCTGAGGACTCTTTCCGATCCGATCTCGTCGACCTCCTCAACATCTACCGAACAGTCGACAAGATTGGTGTCAACCGAGTCGGTATTGCTGACACTGTTGGATGCGCCAACCCCCGACAGGTCTACGAGCTTGTCCGAACCCTCAAGTCCGTCGTCTCCTGCGATATTGAGTGCCATTTCCACAACGATACTGGCTGTGCCATTGCCAACGCCTACACTGCCCTCGAGGCCGGTGCCAACCTCATTGACGTTTCTGTCCTCGGTATCGGTGAGCGAAACGGTATCACCTCTCTCGGTGGTCTGATGGCTCGAATGATTGCTGCTGACCGAGAGTACGTTCTCTCCAAGTACAAGCTTCACAAGCTGCGAGACCTTGAGAACCTTGTCGCTGACGCTGTCCAGGTCAACATTCCCTTCAACAACCCCATCACCGGTTTCTGCGCCTTCACCCACAAGGCCGGTATCCACGCCAAGGCTATTCTCGCTAACCCCTCCACTTACGAGATCCTTAACCCCGCCGATTTCGGTCTGACCCGATACATCCACTTTGCCAACCGTCTGACCGGCTGGAACGCCATCAAGTCGCGAGTTGATCAGCTCAACCTGCATCTGACTGATGCCCAGTGCAAGGATGTCACTGCCAAGATTAAGAAGCTCGGAGATGTGCGATCTCTCAACATTGACGATGTCGACTCCATCATTCGAGAGTTCCACGCCGATGTCACCAGCACTCCCGTTGTTGCCCCCACTGAGGGAGCTCCCGTTGAGGACGAGCCTGTCGCCAAGAAGGCCAAGACTGAAGAGTAAGGGGTTCCTATTTTTCAGTGTAAATTATAGCATGTAAAATAACACCCAAATTCGAGGACGCCTCCAAGAGTTTGTATATTGATTTGAGCTGGACAGCGTAGATTATCATTGTACAAGTACGCCGGATATAGCATCTTGTGATTAACTCGGGTGCAATTTTTTTCAACCTGAGTTTATGTTAAATTAGCGCCCGATTAGCGCCCGATATCGCTTGAGATCAAATAGTGAAAAGGGGCATCGGAGATACCATTCACAGGTGTTGTCGTTTGTTCAACTTGGTGATGAGCCTGGGCACGCGTCATAGAGGCATCTCCGGTGAGTCATAATCATGAGTACTTGTACGACTTTTTGTTTTTCTGATATTGCTGTATAAGGTGGGTGTCCGTGCATGTCAAATTCGATAATATCTCACGTCTTACAGTAATTACAAGTACTGTACTGGTACCAGTAGCATGGAATTGGACAGAGAGTCCCCACTCGAAACTCACATCTCGCACTGTTTCTAGCAGTATCATATCATCTATTTGTCATAGTATATACTTGTACAACTGGTAATACAATTGTACTGTAATACTGGTACGATACCTGGTACTGGTACAAGTACCAGTACAATACTACAGTAATTACAGGTATTGTACTAAGTTAAAACCGAGTAATTTGTTCGGTTTATTTGCACTGGGCAGTTTGATCCACTCATTCTGATGCATGATTAATACATATGGTCTAAATTTCGATGATTACTGTGTGGCAGGGACTTTAGTGAGATTATCCTGTGTCAGATGTGCTGGGTGTTGGTGGTCAGAGTAGATCGATTATCTGTCCCAACTAATATGACTCTGGTGGACCTTGCAAATATCCAACGCCCGTTTCCATCTGACCTTGTTGTCATGCTCCGACTTGATAGGATGTGCCACCAATGCCTCCAAAATGCACTGAGCCGATTCGCCAGGCACAACCTGGCAGGTACTGGGATGTCTGGGGTTGCAGGTCCAACTGTAGTCTTCGTTGGTGAAGAGAGACAGAGTCTGACGGGTCAGCTGATGCAGAGGGTTCTTTCTATGTCCGGATCCAAACGGCAGAGGTTGGCTGTTGGACAGGATGAGACACAGCATTCGGTCTCCTCGTGAACACGAATCCATGGCAAAATCGAAAGTCGGAACATTAGAGTGAGGCAAAGGTTTTACTTCCCAGCCCTCTGGAACTAGACAGTCGGCTCTGGAGGTGACGATAGTGCCCTCTGGGATCCATTCGGGCACCTCGCACGTATTCTCGTCGTCAGTGACGTACGCGTGAAGCCGTTGCGGAAACACAGTGGCGCTGCTCACGTCTCCGATGAGCAGATCTTCAAAGCTCCACACCACGAAATTCGTGATGGTGGGCGACAACAGGTACCACACAAACAACAGCGATAGCACACCTAGGGCGATTTTCTGCCCGCCAGAGCGCATTGTTGCTTTGTCTGTTTTGGAGTCTGTCACTGGTGTTTCCTGGGATGCTGAGAACGATCATACCTTGTGTGCGCATCGACTTGCATTTCCAAGGCTGTGTTTTTAAGCGGCTTTTCTCGGCTCAACAATGTGGCATCATTGGAGGGTATCTCCGAGGTCATCCGAGGAGGTGATGTATTGTACTTGTACTGTAGTCAGGAGTGGGGATATAGGAAGATGTGATACACGGCAACTCTAGTGATAAATGGCATATATAGACACTACTGTACTGTAATACCTTCCCCTGCCAGTGTTACTGTGAAATTTGAAAGGGCTGGTAATAGGCGTGTGTAACATCTGACAACTGGTAATCTAGCACAAGTATTTGTAGTTGCACCAGGTGGGTATATCTGAGAATAATGGCTCGCTGTTTGGTTGGTAATGTTGTTGCTATGGACTACTTTTTAAACTGGTATTACTGCACTATTACTTAAGATTTCTCCAGTTAGTTACGACGAAATGTATGGTGTCACTGATATGGTATAGGTCAATTATCAGTTAATCAAATGCCGTCAGTTATCGACACGATCACTGTGTAACTTGAAACTACTATACTTTTGGTCCTTGCATCGCTTATGAAACTCCTCCTCACCCTCACCCAATAGTTAAGCTTCTACTTAGCCCATCTACAAGGCCGTATCATTACTGTAACTTCCGAAGTCTTGGAGGACAGCATAATCACAGCAGTGGCGAAGAAGATGACGAGATTAAACGCGAACGAGAAGTATTGCCTGTTTCCCTTCCTCTCGTACCCACCATTGTGCATTCTCACATCCTCCAATACAATCCCACATGCTCATCCAATGCCGGGTAACTTGGGAACCTAACTTTCTCCTGCTTGGTGCCATGGTCTACACGCAGCAAAGTTCAGCGACACATCGTCGACGACAGTCTACTACACACAGCACAAGATGCCTGAATCCAACCAGTCTGGCGAGGCCATTTTCCGTGAGTATCGTCCAGTGACGTGAATCCATCAATGATCCCCCAATTGGCCTCATAACCCAACTCTTACTAACTCAGGCTCTGCGGAGATGTCGCTGGTTCAGCTGTACATTGCCAGTGAAATTGGCCGAGAAACGGTTATGGCTCTGGGCGAGCTTGGCCTCGTGCAATTCCGAGACCTCAACAAGAAGGTGAACGTGTTCCAGCGAAATTTCATCCAGGAGGTACGACGACTCGACAATGTCGACCGACAGCTGCGTCTGTTTGAAAGAGAAATTGAAAAGGAGGGGCTGACCCTCGAGGATGGCGACCCCCACAGTGCTGCTTCCGCCTCCGACATTGATGCTCTGGTTGCTCTGGGTGATACTCTCGAGAAGCGAATCACTGAGCTTCGAGATGCCGAGGAACGAGTTACTGAGTCTCAGACTGAGTCCCAGGAGCTGCGAGCTGTGCTCACTGAGACTGCTAAGTTCTTTGACCAGCGAGCCGGAGGAGGCAGCCGGGACATTGAGTCCCAGTCTCTGCGAAACGTCCAGTTTGTTGCTGGAGTTATCCCTCGAGACCGAGTGGAGGTTCTGGAGCGAATTCTGTGGCGAGTGCTGCGAGGAAACCTGTTCCTTGAGACCGCCGAATTTGGAGGAGACGACGGAGATAAGTCCGTGTTCATTGTGTTCTCCCACGGAGCCGAGATCATCTCCAAGGTGGAGCGAATCGCCAAGACTCTGGACGCCCACCTCTACTGGATTGCCGACGATGTTCGAGAGCGAGAGAACCAGCTGCAGGAGGTCAACCAGAAGCTTGCCGACATTGATATCGTGTCGCAGCGAACCCGACACACCCTCAACACTGAGCTGCGTCTGATTTCTCAGAAGCTTCCCAACTGGCGTGTTATTGTCATCAAGGAGAAGAGCGTGTACTCCACCCTGAACCTGTTCCAGTACGACACCAACCGAAAGGTGCTTATCGGTGAGGGCTGGGTACCCAAGGACGATATTTCCAAGGTCAAGACCACCCTCAAGGCCATCACTGATGAGTCTGATGTTGAAATCCCCTCTGTCCTCAACGTCCTCGAGACCTCTCGAACTCCTCCCACCTACCACCGAACCAACAAGTTCACCTCCGCCTTCCAGCTCATTGTCGACGCCTACGGTATTTCTTCGTACCGAGAGGTTAACCCTGGTCTGCCCACCATCGTCACCTTCCCTTTCATGTTCGCTGTCATGTTTGGTGATATTGGACACGGTTTTATCCTCTTCCTGGCCGCGTTCGCCCTGGTCTACTACGAAACCAAGATCGGCAAGCTGAAGCGAGACGAAATCTTCGATATGGCCTACCAGGGAAGATACATCCTGCTTCTCATGGGAGCCTTCTCCATGTACACCGGATTCATGTACAACGATATCTTCTCCAAGTCCATGACGCTATTCAAGCCTGGATGGGTCTGGCCCGAGTCTTGGAAGGAGGGGGAGACCATCCAGGCTCACCAGACTGGAGTCTACCCCTTTGGTCTGGACCCTACCTGGCACGGAACCGACAACAACCTGCTGTTCACCAACTCGTACAAGATGAAGCTGTCAGTTCTCATGGGCCACGTCCACATGACCTACTCCTTCTTCCTGTCTCTGGTCAACTACATTTTCTTCGGCTCTGTTGTCGACTTCTGGGGTAACTTTGTGCCTGGTCTGCTGTTCATGCAGGGTATCTTTGGTTACCTTGCCCTCACTATTGTCTACAAGTGGTCTGTGGACTGGGTGGCTATTGGCCAGCAGCCTCCCTCTCTGCTCGACACCCTCATTAATATGTTCCTTGCCCCCGGTAAGGTCGCTGTGCCTCTGTACCCTGGTCAGGCCTATGTCCAGATTATTCTCGTCGTCGTTGCTCTCATTTGTGTGCCCTGGCTGCTTCTTGTTAAGCCGCTGTGGCTCCGACGAGACATGCAGAAGCATGAGTACGAGCGGGTTTCTGGCAACGGCGGTCCTCTGGATCTGCTTGATGCCCCCGACCAGCTCGAGGAGACTATCGGTGACGCTCCTGAACATGCCGGAGGAGACGACGATGAGGAGGAGGAGGAACATGGATTTGGTGACATTGTCATTCACCAGGTCATCCACACCATTGAGTTTTGTCTCAATTGTGTGTCCCATACTGCCTCGTACCTGCGTCTGTGGGCTCTGTCTCTGGCCCATGCCCAGCTGTCCTCTGTTCTTTGGGATATGACTCTGCAACTCGCCTTTGGCGTCACTGGAGCTGTGGGTGTCATCATGACCGTGATTCTCTTTGGAATGTGGTTTGTCCTGACAGTCGTTATTCTTGTCTGTATGGAGGGTACTTCGGCCATGCTGCATTCTCTTCGTCTGCATTGGGTTGAGTCTATGTCCAAGTTCTTTGAGGGTGAGGGTACTCCCTACGAGCCCTTTTCTTTCAAGGACGAATTGGCTACTAACTGATAGCCTAGCATTCTAACATAATACATTTGAAACACTAGCTACTGTACTGTATATGAGTCTACTCCTGGTGGGCCTTAATGGCCGCCCAGAGCTTATGATTCTCTCCAAGAGTGCATGTGAGAGTCTTCTGGCTGTATCCCTTCTCACCCAGGAAACCAAGATCGTCAATAATGTCGTTTAACAAGATGGCCTTGCCTACCAGCTGGCTGCTTCCAAGCCCCTCGTTGTTGATGTGGGCCACATGAACGTGGAGGTGGTAGTAAGAAGGCTGGTAGTGCACAAAGACCCGCAGAAAGGACCGGTCAACATTGTACTTGTCCTTAACCACCTTATAGATGTCTTCTGTAAGTTCCTTGAGCCAGTCAATGTGTGAGCTGTTGAGGTCTCTGATAGAAGTGATAGGTGTTCCACTCTCTCCCTGGCCCTCGATGTTCCTAAGAGAGATGGCTACCAAGTACATGGAGCTGACATTCTTTCTGTCCCACTTCATGTCTGGAAGAAGGACAAAAGAGTCCTCCTTTCGATACACCACATCTTCGGCCTCCTTGCCGTGGTACAGAATGTTTTGCACCCACTGGATTCGGCTTCCCAGCTGGGTCTGAATGTATGGCCAGGTAACCTGCTGGTACAACTCTGGAGTCTCAACTACCACTCGGGATTGCTGCTGAGAGTACTTTTGAATATGTGTTTCGGATGCAGGGTAGATGAGGTTGATCTTGACACCAGGTCGCTGCTCCACGTCCTGGGCGAGAGTGGCTAGGTTCCAATGGTATACGTCGTTGTTCTCAAGCTGCTTGATCTCGGGGAAGATGTCTGGGGAGGCAAACTGTTTGAGATAGGCTTCATCTGTGACTTCAAATGGCAGTTTCTCGACTGTCAGAATGGCGTTATCGTCGCCGATTGTGCCCAGCAGCGTCACTGTCTTGGTCTGGTTGTTGAAGTTGAGCAATTGTTTGAATTGGAACTCCCGGACCCTATTCATGGTGTGTGATTGTGGAGTACCAGTAGCTTGTTCCTGGCGAGTTTGGTGAGTGTGCTCGAATAGATTAATGGGAAGCTGATGATCCCAATAAATCCAAAAAGTAACAAAGGCGTGTGCCTGTGTTAGGCACGACGAAGTGTTTCTCAGTAAAGGTTATCGATGAAGATGCTGTTAGGATGCTCTCTCGGGTTGGGGAGAGCCTGTTTGTAAGTCATTTCAGTGACTGAAAGAATATGAATCGATGATATTGGTGGGATGAAGCTGTTAGTCTTGATGTAATCCCTCAATTTCTCGACCATTTCATTGTTTCGAGAATCTACATGCAGAACCCTAACAAATGCTCAGTACTGTATTTGCTACCATTGATAAAGTTCTGAACATTTCCAACACTCGATTCCATCCTTTCTCCAGCAACGACATGTCGACACCAGCTACAGGGCTATCTACAGGCGATACTACACATACTGCGACGGCCAGCGCAGCGTCACAGACGCCTCTAGAGTTGTTGCAACAAATCGACTTCATGCCCCATGTCCAGGCTCTGGTCTCCAAGATTGTGAACAGGCAGATCTCGGTCAAGGACGCCGACAACGAGAGTGGAGCCGTCAAGGTGCGTATTGCGAAGGCCAAGGCTGCTCTGGCCGAGATGGATGGGCTGGACGAAACCATTCATTCGCGCCAGGCCAAAATCGTGTCTCTGGACCAGCAGATCCAGAAGAAACTGGAGCTGCTCAAGTCATTCAAGCAGATGGCTGAAGCGGAGGGGTTCGATTTGTCTGAACAGGAGCCTAAAAAGGAGGAGTCTACAGGCGCCACACACACCACCACTGAGGTTCCTCTAGCAGGCACCAAGACCGAGGTGCCCGAAAACGCCATGGACGAGGATGTTGAGATGAGCTGAACCTGAGGCATCATAATGCATTAAAATCTGACAGCGGTGCTCAAGGTTATGCTATGTAAGATGGCTATAAGGCTTACTCTCTACATCGTACTTGCCTTGCCCCGTTTGACTATACCTTCCCCACACTAGTGGAATTCATAGGTTTGGGGATTATTGCGACATAGGGTGGTGCTTTTTGTGCATCTTGTGGAGTTGGTTTTGGGATGAGCATCCAAATACCAGACACCTACAATTGCATCAATCACGTCACCAATCAGTGGGCTTGTTTCAGATGGTGGCCAGGCTCGTATTCTGATGGTCCACTTTAGTGCTTTTCGGCCGCCCATGCGACTCGTGACCTGTCTCACAAGTTTTTTCCTCCCGTCAACAGGCCATGGCTGCAGGTGCCCTCTGATTGTTTCTTGTGCTTGTTCTTGTTCTTGTTTCTTGTTCCGTCCCACCTGAAGCTTACACTTTTTTGTTTAGAGCCCATATAGCTAAATTGCTCCATCACTTGTCTAGAACAACCCACCAACCTACAGTCTACGGTTCGTCGTACACTCCCCCAGTAACCACACCAATGCTCCCCACCACCCTCTCCAACCCCTCGTCGACGTGCGTTTCCGTGGGTTCCGACACTGAGTACCAGCGCTATCTGTCGGGCACACCATCTGAGGTCACGTCGGTGCCTTCACGACCCCTGTCTCGAAGTTCGACGTTATCGGGCATTTCCACAACCGCCACCCTAGACGGTGTGGAGGGCAAGAGAACGCGTGGCCGGCTCCATGACCTGATCCCCACGTCCGATGCCACCCTAGATCTTGGCCATAGCGAACCCCACGCACAGCCGGACGACGAGGTGCGTCGCAGCGCCCAGGCCGCTCGACTACAATCTACTAACAACAATGACATTAACGCAATGGCCTCGAGGCTGTCTGCATCGCCCGACGAGCACACGCAGCTCGACAAGGGCACCACCCGACCTGTCACCATCGAGGAGAAGATTGAGCTGATGGAGGGAGGTCCTCAGAGCGATCTGCCCAACGAGAGCGATTTTGCATAAGCCCCTCTTGGGCTTTCAGTCCTAAATTATTATTCTCTACTCGGCTTTTCTCTCCACCAGCATCTAACCGGAAAAATGGCACCAACCGCAAATATTCAATGTAAATTATTTTTGAGCATCCGTCTCTTGTGGTAGAGGGGGGGTGTCGACCACTACTAGTAGTCACTTTCGACACCTTTATTCCAACGTCTCATCGTACATCGCAGATGGTTCAAGAAATAAGGTTACAAGCGGGGATATGACCACCCATGGATGCGTGCATGCTGTGAAATACGTGGCGAGAGCACACAACGCCGTTTTGAAAGTATAGAAGTGGGGGATTTTGCCATTTGACACAATCCTGGATTCCCAATAATAAATAGTGTGCTTTTTTGTTCAGTGGGGACTGATAATGCACATTGTTGATTTTATGCTGCACAGCCATGAACCAATCACAGACGATAAATTCCCAAGCTAGAAATCATATGATCCAAGATAAAACAAAATACCATGGCAATTGTCTTTTGCGGTACAATAATTGGGCCGCTCGAATTCGAGCACAAACAATTGCAGGTTGTTTTCCCAACAAATTCTCGCAGACGTCTACAATGTTCTTCGTCCCTCCCCTACTGCTGACTCAAAGTTGCACCGGGTAACACACACTAAGCATTTTTCACTTTTGCAAAACCCGAAACTGAAAGACACTCACCATCATATCCGAAATGTCGACTGCCGTCCCGTCTCTCGGAGAAATCAACGCTCTCAACGTGCCCTCGCTCCCGGGCAACCTGAACACACCCAACCAGACCCCCGCCTTGACAAACAATGCTCTGTGGGCCTACCTGTCTGAGACCTACAACAACATTGCCGCCAAGCGAAGCGGCCTGAACCTGGTTAACCCCGGCACTCTGGAGAACCTCAACAAGGAGGTGTCCAAGGATGTCTTCCTCACCAACTACTTCTTCACCGGTCTGCGAGCCGAGATCTCCAAGACCTTCAGCATGAACCCCGCCTTCCAGGTGTCCCACTCCTTCTCTCTGGGCTCCAAGGTGCTCCCCCCTTACGCCTTTGCTGCCTTCTTCGCCAATGACAACTTCTTCATGCAGGGCAACATTGACAATGACTACTCTGTCGCCGCCCGAATGCAGTACTCCTGGTCCAAGGAGTGTGTCTCCAAGGTGAACGCTCAGCTGCAGAACGGCCAGCCCGCTATGATTCAGCTCGAGCAGGATCTGCAGGGAGCTGATTTCTCCATCAACTTCAAGTCTCTCAACCCCTCCGTTCTCTCCGGTGGTCTTTCCGGTGTCTTCATTGGATCTCTGCTCCAGTCCCTGACCCCCAAGCTCGCCGTTGGTCTCGAGGCCATGTACTCCGCTCAGGATCCCCGAATCGGAGAGGCTGCCGTCTCCTACTTTGGCCGATACGTGTCTGGAGACTGGGTTGCCTCCGCACAGCTTCAGCAGATGGGTATGGTCCAGGCCTCTTTCTGGCGAAAGATCACCGACAAGGTCGAGGCTGGTGTTGAGGCCAACCTGGCTCTGCTCGGTAAGCCCAACCCCATGATTGGCGGTGTCTCTGGCCCCGAGGGTACCACCACCATTGGTGCCAAGTATGAGTTCCGACAGTCCGTTTTCCGAGGACAGGTCGACTCCAACGGAAAGGTCTCGTGCCTCCTCGAGCGACGTGTGCTCCCCGTTGTCTCTCTGCTCTTTGCTGGAGAGATTGACCACGTTGCTAACACCTCCAAGGTCGGTCTCGGACTCCAGTTCGAGGCTGGTGCCGACGAGGAGATGATGGCTCAGCAGCAGCAGATGATGGAGCAGCAGCAGCAGCAGATGTAAATAGTAGATAGATAGTGCTGTATCAATGTCATGAACGATCGTACCATATCAGAATCGTGTGTTTGTGTGAGTAAAATAGATCAAGCGATGAGATCATACATCTGATCATATGAAAAAGTTGGTGATGGTTTACCTTCATACTTCTACGCTGGAGATCATGCAGAGAGGGTAACTTCTGTGCAAATCACGTAATTACGAGGACTTAATGAGAGCTATAATATTACACAATGGACCATAAGAATGAGATCTGGTTCATCTTGAACTGCAACACCCGGGTACAAGTACCGGGGGTACTGTACTGTAAAAATATGATGGATCATATTGCATCGTCTACAGTAAGTACAGTTTAGACACTTCATGAGGGTCATCAGATGCTAGATTACAAATATAAATAATATAGAGGCCTGCTCTATTCTTGAGCAAGGGGCATTGCGGTGTCCTAAGGGGTTCGCACGTCGGAGTCATCGACATTAATCTCCATCCAGTCGTCATCCATGGACTTGAAGTTCATGGTATCAGTCTCTAGGATGTTGTTCCATCGAGCAAAGGGATGTCTGAGGCCAATGAAGGCTACAGCTGAAGCTCCAGTGGTGTAGAACTTGCGGATGGCAGATCGCGCGTCAATAGGGGATTGGGGCTTCTGGGCTGAACCCAGGGAACCTGCCGACTGTGGTCGTTGAGGAGAAATGTTGGCAGGCAGGGGAGAGCCTAGGAGCTGGCGTTGGAACTCCTGATTAGGGGTGCGAGGAGAAAGCTGCAGCTGCAATTGCGAGGCTGATCGTGTCAAAGTCACCTGAGAAGCTCGTTCGGTCAGTTTGAGCTTCTCCGGGAACCGTGCCGAAGGTGTCGAGGCTGTGATGTCTGATCGAGCGAGATGCTCAGAAATGTCGACAGAAATGTCTCCATCGTCATTCTGGTCTACGTCCTCGACACCAAACGACTCTATGATGTCGTCAAGGGTTGAGGAAGAAGAGGCAAACAGCTCGTCGTATTTTGTGGGTTGTAGGTGGCCAGAAATGTCCCACGACGAGCTAGAGAGTGTGGAGTTGGCAGAGTCCAGGTCTGGAGATGACAGTAGCGAAAGAGAAGAGTAGGGGGGAGACGGAGACGGAGACGGAGACGGAGACGGGAGAGATGAGTAAGCAGAAGTGGCCGAACCAAGAGTTTCCGAGTCACGTTCTTCGGAATCGTAGTGAGTTGGGATAGACAGGTTGTCAATCTGGGAAGCCAAGAGGTCCATATTCAGCTTATTGTGGTTAGTATCCTCCTCCACTGTCTTGTCATCATCTTCCACCTTTGTTTTGTCCTCGTCCTTTTCCTTGGGAGGGGGAATGTATCCCGAGTTGTTGGGGTTCAGAGACACAAGTTTCTCCTTGAGATCGATTTCAGGAATCAGCTGGTCCAGGTAGTTTTCGATGTACTCTTCTTTGGCACCTTCCTCCAGTTCGGGTGCTTTGATTTGATCCAGGAAGCAGCAGCTCTGTTCCAGAGCCATCCTCAGATCATCTGCAATCTTGTAAGTGGATCGGAACAGTTCTACACGCCAGTAGCGCCCAGGAATCGGCTGTGGGAAAATGAATTGTGAGAGAGAAGTTCTCCAGAGTCTTAACTTGGGCAGGATGGCCTGCACCGCATCTCCACACTTGATGTATGTGACTTTATCGTTATGCAGAGTAAAGACCTGGAAGCGACCGTGTGCCACGATGCGCTCGGAAATGGCACAGTGGACTGGTGGTAGCTGTTCCCATGGGTCAACTTTTGGGTCCACTTTTGTGTCCACTTCTTGTTCTGCTTCTGCTAGAGTTGTGCCAGAAGAATTGCTGGACGCGTATGTCCCTGAAGCACATCGTGAGCCAGGTCGAGATCTGAGCTGTACTTGGGCAAGTTCTGAGCCTGGTGCAAAGTTGGCATTCTGTCGCTTGCCTTCGATCTGCTGGGTATGTCGTCTCATGGCGCCTGCTGGGATGGAGAACTGGATAAGTTGGGACAGGTCGTGGTCAAAGAGAATGGTGCGCTCCTGGTCTGTGGGGAGGTGTAGCTCGCGTTTGTGTGCCAACGTGGCGTCCAGTTCCGACAGGGACGGTTTCTTCGTCACCATTATTGCATGAGGAGTGTTGTGGCCCAGTGGTGTCCTTGATGTTGTATCTTGTAGCGATTGTTGATAGGGGTTCTTATCGCGGGAGAGTGGACACCCGGATATGGCAGTTAAGTGCACCCTTTCGTTATAGCGGGACACTAAAAGAGATTTTAGTGGACGGTGGGTTGGTAGTCGGTTGGTCGGGTAATCTGAAATTTGACCAGTTCGCTGTGTGGATGAAGTGTGGAAGAAACGCCAGGTGCATATCCACCCACAGGGTGCATGTTAAGTCAGGTTATAATTAAACGTTGAGACACGCTCTGGAGTCAGAGTCAGATTTGAAACGACCTTTATGCAACCAAGCACAGCTCGTAGGCGACAAGCTGAACGTGGGTTCTAATATTTTTACGGGTGCACGACCGACGTGGCACCACAATATTGTTTTTCCTGTGGTTTCGGGCCGACTAGCTGGATACTCCTCTCGTTGTCAAACACACTTCCGTTGCCACACCCACTGAAATCTCCCCCACTACACTGTACAAGCTTGGTTGAAGTATCCCTATTAAGTCTTTGTTAACCCGCCTCGCGATGGCCCGTTAGCCCCCTGACTTGCCCGAACCTAAAACGCGGTGACGACTTTGATTACTCCCTGAAACGGGATACAGATAAATAGACCAGCATGACCCCGTGGTAACGTGAAAAATATACATTGTCGGCCAATATATCGGTTCAACCTGGATAACGTGCTCTCGCCATCATCCTCACTTGCTGTCTTGGACCCCACAACTCCCCAAAGCCTACCTCTGATGAGAGTGATCTCCCCATTCTAGAATTGTGCCTGCGTGCCAGTGCTGCCCAAAAAGGCACGACTTGCAGGCCATACGACCAGCACAACTTTATAGAAGACATCTGTGAGCACATCATGGGTTTTTATTCCACTGATATATAACTGTGCTCCTCTTTTATACATCTATGATCACATGGCACGGAGTTGGCACCCCTGGGCTTCTCCGCATGATCGTTAGATACTGTACAGTATACTGTAAATTGGGCTGTACAGTATGAACTATACAGACACGTTGGGAGATAAGCACTCTGGCTGGAAGATGGTACGATACAATACCAATGTGAGCCCATCGAGTTCAGCGGGCTTCGTTGTGATGCGACCTTGACGTGTATATCCTCGTAACTTGTTGGTGCAGCGTGGATAGAATGTCTTGTTCAAGTATTGTGTGCTTATCTATACTACAGTAATTACAGTATGGTGGTTCGTCCAGAGAATGATAGGAGTGTATTGGGCATAGGATGGGTGTTATGGCGCCTGGTTGGTGAATTTTGGTTCTTCAGAGGATCGTGGACCAGTTGTTCTGTATTTCCTGCGGTTGCCCGCGGCCAGGTTGACTCTACCAGTACCAGCATCTCGTTGTGTCATGCATTTGCGTAGGTGGCAGTTACTTATCTTCATTAGTACTTATCGAATATCGTCGTCCTTCTTTTCTTCAACACGTTTGTTCCGTCGTGAAGCTGTACCGCTCAGAGTGTGGTCACGTGACTTGTGTGGTATCAAAATTGCATGCCCGTGTTCTGTGCATGTGTAGAGCTTTTGCAACTTTATCTCGCATACTGAGTGCGTCTGCTTCTTTACGTGATACGGTGTTGCGATGAAGGATTTCGAATGAATTGCTGCCGGTGGGGTTGTCGTTCACTCTCTAGTTCACATTTCTAGTTGAGTGGCTTGCGTTTATTCCAGTGTGATTTTCTTGCTAGGTCACTTTTACCCCACTTCTCTCCTGCCCACCCTTGAACAATATATGGTTGCGGATTAGGTTGTGTAACATGGGTGCTAAATTGTCACGGGCAATCTCTACTTGCCAGAACCAGCCGGTAACATGACCATTCTATACGACGCTCTGTCTCCAACTCGAACTTTCCCAAACGCCCTCAAATCCGATGTCCACTGACCTGACGCTGCACCCATATGTCGCGTGCATGCCACGCGTTAGCAACCCAACAGCATATGCGAGGAGGGGTACCTCGTTATTACATACATACATGCCGCATCGTGTGAAATGTACACTACAGCACCTCATATGCGATTACTAACATGGTCAGCACAAGCTCTTGAAACGCGGTGTCGAGACCTAAATGTTATACTGCTGTAGACCTACATCGTGCCTCGCACATCCCACATGTCCATAGGCATCGTATCACAGCTTTTGCAGTCTACATCTCTTCTTGCCACCAAGACTTGTCTTGGGAACTTTGTATAACCAAGCGTGCCAGCTACATGCGACAATGACACGCGCTCAACCTGGCCCCATGATGTCTATCACATGCCCAACTTTCAACCAGAGCCCAACCACCAGCCCACGTTGTTACCACAACTTTGCACATCCGGGCACCTTCCCTGACCCATCGTGATAAAGGCATTGGCTAGGGATGCAGCAAAAAGCAGTTAAGGTTGGCAGGTATGCACAACCATGCACTATTGGGATGGAGGTAAGAAACATGATAACAGGGCTTATTTGACTGACCGTTAAGGATATGAACGCGAGACAAGGCTTAAAATCGAGCTCAAATTACGGTGGCAAAAAGCGATTGGAAATGGGGGCGCTTACAGTGCCCTACGACCAGCTCGCCACCCTCTTACCACCAGATCATTTGACCGGAGATAGGGTTGTACTTGATCGGAGATAGTGAAAAGTGCTCTTGGCTCGGCGTTAGACCCTACACATACAGAGAGTCATAAGATGACACCCATGTGCATCGTCCCGTGAGCGCAAGCCAAATGTCCCTTTGTGCGAAGGGCGGAGATCATTTCTCTGGAGTCTCTAACCACAGAAAATTATACTTGGATGCATATATAGTGTTAAAATATCGCCCTGTCTGTCTTAATAGTGTATATGCACAGGCCAGAGTTAACCTGTACTCCGTTAAAAATTTAACACCTCAGAAACCACTCGCGTTCATACACAAAACCAGATTCACGCACATGTCATGAAACTACCCGTTCTAGCCTCGCTTTCAGGACTAGCTGGTCTTTTCACAACAGCCCACGCCTTTGGCGCAGGAAACATTCCCTCAGATTCCTCTATTGAGGGCAAGAACTTTCGACACGGAGATATCGAAGATGTCCTGGCCGAGATTGTCATCTCACATCGCGGAGGCAAGGCCCGCAAGTTCGATGGACTCGACATTAAGCGCGTCTACTTCGGCAACTGGCTGCGAGACTTCTCGCAGGCCGTAGATGTGGGCACTCTTTCCATGGGGTTACACGCAGACACGGTCCGAGCCATCATTTGGCTCGTGTCTATGTCCGAGTTTGGATATGGAACAGGCGAGTTCGAGGTCACAGAGGAACGCTTGGGCGTCTACCGAGCAGAGGAACATATGGACAACCCCAAGGGCTACCCAGAAGATGCCCAGCAGTACGACCGGAGGTTGAGAGGAGCCGTGGATCCGCGAGAGCTGGAAATTGATCCCAAGACGGGAATGAAAAACTATATCGCCAACGAGGACGGCGAGTGGGCCACATCGTCTGAATATGTGCGCGAGCAGCTTCTGCGATGCATTAAGCTTGGCCGACGGTACATCAAGGGAGGATACAAGAAACACAGTCTGCAGCACGAGTCATTACGATTGCTGGGTAGTGCGCTACACACCCTGGAGGACTTCACAGCTCACTCAAACTACCTGGAGCTAGTGCTGAGAGACATGGGATACAAGGATGTCTATGCCCATGTTGGAAACCAGACGCGAATCAAGCTGGCCGGAAAGAAGTTATTCCCAGTGGTAACTGGCACTTTTGGAGGACTGGACTTCTTGCACTCTCTGCTTGGAGGGGCCCATGATTCGTTGTCAGAGAGTGGATTTACAGAAGCCTCTGCCAACCATGACAAGAAGAAGAAGCCCGGCTCTAACACCTCGGAATTTCTCAAGAGTATTCTCCGGAAGCTGCCTATCAAACTCCCCGACATTCCTGATGCCCATGGGGGATTCAGAGATATGACAGGTGCGGATCTGGCAGATCACCTGGATGAGCTTCAACACAATGTGGAGGAATATGTGGTCCATCAGCGAGACCATGATGGGAGTGACGAAGACTGCAAGGACTGTGGCCAGACCAAAAAGAAGTCTGGCAGTGGGGGAGGGAACGGGGACGCTAAGCAGAAGGAAGGGAATCCTTTTGTTCTTGTGGACCAGCCTCCTTTCAAGAACACTCCTGGGGGAACCAACATTTCCAAGGTGCACAATAACGACCCCAACTACACTTCGTTGGAGTCTTACCTTGATAACCTGGATGTCGATGCAGTGATCCGAGCAGTGTACCCTCTTTTGGAGTTCAAGGACTCCGTCATGTCTTCCCTCGAGTCATTCTTTGGCGATACCGAGTCCTCGACAGCTCTCGGTATGATGGCATCCTCTATCGCCGATGCTCTTTCTTCATTCACTAACTCCATTATCAACCCCATCATTAATCCCATCTTGGAGGCTGTCACCGAGATTCTGCATGCATCTGTCACTCTGCTGTCGTACCACGACGATCAGATTGATGTATGGATTAACCCAAAGTCCACCGACCCCACTCATTCTCGACTGTCCAAAGACCATTTTGCCGCGTACCTCAACGAGCCTGCTGGTCTGGTGGCAGCGGAGGTGGTCAAGTATGTTGTTCCCTTTGTTGTTGAGGCTTGGGAGGATCCCTCTATCGACCCTCTGACGGTTGTGGACGAGGCTCTCCAGACATTCCACCATCCTGCTCTTGCACATACCAAGCTACATCGAATCATGCGGACTGAGGTGGATCGATGGATCCAGACCTTTTCTGACGAGGAACGAGAGCACATTTTGGAGGGTCTCACTTCTAGAGGTGTTCTCCATGGCCGTAATAACGCTGAGCATCTGGATGTGAACAATGTCACTTATGAAGACTCCTTTGATAATACTGGTAGTGAAGAGAAGGCAACCTCCTTCCTTGACTACATTGACTATTTTGGCTTCTTCAACCAGCAGGGCTTTCGCTCTGGCTCGGGTAGCACAAAACGTGAACACGAGAACGCTGAGGATGCGGCCAACGATATGGATGCCAAGGGAGCAGAGGACTCGGAGAAGCATCACAAGGATCATGCTGACTTGGCCAAGAAGAAGGCCAAAGAAAACGCCGACAAGGACGAGGCCAAACACAGCCAGAAGACGAAGCCCAAGTCGAAGCCCAAGCCCAAGGGCAAGAAGTCCAAAAAGCCCAAAAACAAGACACAATTTCATGACCACGCTCACCACGTTGAGAGCCACCCTGACAAGGCCAAACAGCAGGCCGCCGAAGAGGCTGCTTCTTACCACGACAAGGAGGGTTCCGCTAGACGAAATTCCCAACAACCATAGACTAAACAAGGGTTTGCTCCTACGCAAGTATTGTACCCTCACTCCAGTGTTAATATATTATTTAATAGAGCACAATTTCAGGATGAACGTACAGACAAACTGCCACAATATACGTGTCGGCTGACCCGCTTAATATACTGTACATAGGATTGGAACTCATAAGTTCAGAAGACGGTCGGGTGTCTCTTATTATTATCCCTCCATAAGGACACAACCTCGGATGCCTAGTCTTATCGATGATTAGAGCTCATAGGGGAGGAGGCAACCGTCATCAGGCACAAAACGGTCTAAATTGCTGGAGGTACGAATGGCTACAATCATGTTTCTCCGTAGTCCCACACTAAATATCCACCCACAAGCAAGGGGCATTGGGTCAGACATTAGTATTGGCTGCGATTGTGTATGATAAGCCGAAAATGGCCACACTCTAAAGGGTGGGATAAGAGTATGTACGTGACAGTCTCGACAAGCAGACATGGATGACCTCGAAGGCTTATTCGAGTGTGTGCAATAAGCCCCCAAATACTGGCACATATATATGTGTATGTGCCTCGGAGCATCCGCGGCCATGCCGAGATAAGACTTGAGATATGCAGGAGGACGTTGAGATGGGTCAAATTTTGATGCGAGTCTATTGAACCCTAATATATTTTCTGGTTCCAGAAAAGCGATTTCTATTTCCTTTGTCTTTCTCTCTACCCATCACCCACAACAGAAATGTCGTCCTCGCCCATTCCTTCCAACGTCAACGTGCTTCCACAGACCCGACAGCTTCTTGGCCTGTACTCCATCATCCGAGACAAGAACACGACCCGGTCCGACTTTATCTTCTACTCTGACCGAATCATCCGTCTGCTTGTGGAGGAGGGTCTCAACCAGCTGCCCGTGACTGATAAGCTCGTCAAGACGCCAACTGGCGCCGAGTTCAAGGGTCTTGCATTTGAGGGAAAGATTTGCGGTGTCTCTATCATGCGAGCTGGTGAGTCCATGGAGCAGGGTCTCCGAGACTGCTGCCGGTCTGTGCGAATCGGCAAGATTCTTATCCAGCGAGATGAGGAGACCGCTCAGCCCACCTTGTTCTACGATAAGCTGCCCGAGGACATTTCCAGCCGATACGTCTTCCTCCTGGACCCCATGCTTGCCACCGGTGGCTCTGCCATGATGGCCGTGGAGGTTCTCATTGCCCGAGGCGTCCCCCAGGAGCGAATTCTCTTCCTTAACCTCATTGCATCTCCCGAGGGTATTGCCGCTTTTGCCGAGAAGTTCCCCAACGTCCAGATCATCACCGGAGTCATTGATGACGGTCTTGACAAGAACAAGTGGATCCAGCCTGGTCTTGGAGACTTTGGCGACCGATACTACTGCATTTAAACCCGGTCTTCCTGGAAACAAACCCACATACCCCTTCAGTATATAAAAAAACATAATCGTATATGATTGCATTGATGGTAAATAAGTTAGCAAAGGCTTTGATAGTGTGTGTGTGTGTGTGCCGGATGATCCGATCCCTCGATCCCTCATCCGTAGTCCTTTTCTTTGTTAGGTAGGATTCGGTGCCTGTGCATCTGCCTCTGCTGTCTGCAAAGCCAGATTTTCCTTGTAGATACGCAATTTCTCCTTTCGAATGTCGGATTGGCGGAAAAACTCGATCTGCTCGTCCGTTAGAGTCCGTTCGACACCATCAGGATAGAAGCCTAGAGAGGGCTCAGGGTCCTCCTCTGGAATGGGATCGTCGAACTTGACGGTGCCCCGAAACTCGCCCAAATGCTTTTTATGGAAGTCCAGAAGATCCTGGGCAGAAATTGTCATGTTCTAAGATGGCGAATAGTACAAGAATTGACTGGTGGCCACTCTCACGTACGGCATATTGGGTGTTTGGTTTTTGGGAGTGGTTTCGATAGACGAATATCAAAGCTAATTTTTCTGCGGCCATGCAGAGCCAAAAAAATATTTGCAGCTAGTGCAGATATTTTGGCAGGACTTCCCATCCTAACCACACAGCATACATCAAAATGCCCAAGTCAAAGAGAAACAAGATCATCGCACTCACCAAGGTCGAGAAGAAGACCCGGGAGGACAAGGAGGCCATCGTCGATGAGATCCACAACTTCCTCGACGAACACAAGTACTGCTTTGTCTTCTCAGTAGAGGGCATGCGAAACACCTTTTTCAAGGACCTCAGAGCTGACTGGAAGGGAAGCAGAATATTCTTTGGCCGAACCAAGATCATGGCCAAGGCTCTCGGCAAGTCTGAGGAGGATGAGTACAAGGCTGGACTCGGCGCTCTGTCCGAGTACATGTCTGGAGATGTTGGTCTTCTGCTGACCAATGAGGAGCCCCAGGTCGTCAAGGATTACTTTGAGTCTTTCGTTCGGGAGGACTACGCCCGAGCTGGCCAGGTGTCTACCGTCACTTTCACAATCCCCGCTGGTGTTGTCCACTCCACCGGAGGTAAGATCCCCGCTGAGGAGGACGTCCCTGTTGTGCATTCCATGGAGCCCACTTTCCGATCTCTGGGCATGCCTACCCAGCTCAAGGCCGGAAAGGTCGAGCTGTTCGCCCCCTACGAGGTCTGCAAGACTGGCCAGACTCTTGACTCTCGACAGACCCGTCTGCTCAAGCACTTTGGAGTCACCAGCTCTTTCTTCAAGGTCCACACTGTGGCCTACTACGACTCTGAGAAGGAGGAGGTCAAGCCCTTCATCTCCGCTTAGATGTCTCGGTACATATTAATCAATCATTAGACACGTTTCAATAGAATAAATATGGGAGGACTAGCTTGTAGTTTTTTTGCAGTATTTTGCTCGTAGGATCAACATTGGACTGCCTTGTAGCCATATTACTGCCCATGTGGGTTAGCTCAAAATTTCGACACCTTTTATGCAAGGCAAGGATATATCAAGTCAAAAACTTTCGACAATGAGCAAGAAATCGTTGGCAGCCGTTGGAACACCGCTGGATGAGCTGAAGGAGAACCAGACTATCGCCAAGGTCGCCCAGGCCAAGGGCAGCAACATCTACGAGGTGACTCTGCCCCAGGACTTCTACAAGAGCCACGGCTTCAAGAGCCCCGAGATTCAGGTCGACATGCCCCCGAAGTTCAGGCAGACCGTGTGGGTCAAGCGAGGCGGCTTCGTGGTCGTCGACGTGACCCCCGACGACAAAATCGCCGGTGACATCATAGAGATCGTCGTGGACGACCGAGCATGGCGTAAGATGCCCTACTGGCCCGCCGAGTTCAAAAAGGTCGGTGGCTGGCAGCAGGATTCCGACGAGGAGGAGGTAGATCCATTTGCTCTCCCTGACGACGAGTCTGATGAGGAGGAGTACGAGGAGGAGCAGAATTAGGAGGCTCAAAAGTGACATTTATATACTTCTGCCTTCAGTGCGCCACACTCTGTCACACTCTGTCACACGACTAAACACAACAACTAGACCCATCCACGGTCACCTAAAAACTACAGCATAGTTAGTTAATCTGTTACACATTCATAATCAAGTACTATTTCAAGCATCACCTCAAGCGGAATGTGTAGTTGTAAGGCTTTTAACGCACAGAGCAATGATAAGCATGAACAGTCTCCACTGATACATGCTTACAGCACGTTCTCCAGGCGTACGTGCGAAACTGGTACAGTAACAGAGACAAATACAGAACGGCTTGAACATTGCGTCATATCAACGAACAGTCCCTCTCCCCTCCCCCAATACCCCCTCAAATCCTCTTTTCAACAATAGATTCATGCAGCACAATAAATACAATACTTCTATACGTGGCGTGCGGGTTACCACAAGGTCCAGCCGTCGGGGCCCCGTTCCAGCTCCTTGATTTCGGAAATGTCACCATTGGTGAGGTGGCCATAGATGTGGGCAAACTTCTCGTTTCGCGATCGCACAAAGTCCCACTGTAGTCGGCATCCGGGCTTGCAACCCACGGCGCCTTCAGTTAATGGGGCGCCGGGCGTGTCGGGAATATCAACCGCAAGCAGATAGACGCGCTCGTGCTTGCCAAAGTACTTGTTGAGCGTCTCCAGCAGCTGGGCTTTGGTGCTGAGATGGATGAACCCGTCCTGGATATCAAGGGGCACGCCGGGCAGCACGGTTTCGGGGTTCACGGTGCCGTTCTGAACAGCCTCGGCCGGCAAGGATTCCAGAATTTTATAGATCATGGCTGCGGTCGCTTGAGATAGGGGTCGTTTTGAAGTGTCGGTCGGTCGTTAGAATAAAGGCAGACTAATTTCCTTGTTGATGTATGGTGAAGTGGGTGGAGTGATGATATCCAAATTAGACTTACAGGAATTATAGTGTGCACACCCGCTGGAATGTACGTCGTGGTAATACCTTCGGAAAATGAAAATCGCGAAGTTAATCAGCTCGCTTGTGCAACCGAGTTGGAACGGCAGGGCCAATGGGTGTGACGCCACGTGACCAACCATGACGGACATTTATCAAACGGACATGGGACATGCTATCAAGAGACCCCTACGTCCACATCCTATCAGCAGGTCTGTTTCAGAGTTCAGCAAATATCTCGGTTCTCCTTCCTGGCTTAATTACTGTTCGGAAATTAAATAACGCCCGTCGCGCGACACGCACACATATGGTGTCAGTGCATATTGAGAAATACAGCTGTCAGGTATATGTCAATATATTGTATTGCAACACTTGCTTTTATTCAATAATGTACGGTTTATATTATTCCCAAGGAGTGGCACTGGAGCTGTTTCTCCTTGGGTTAACCCCACCATATGCAATTAATCCAAAATGTAGTTACCCAACTTGTCCATCTTGAGGTTCTCAATGCCTCGCTCAGCAATGGCCTTCTCAAGAGGATCTTCCTCCTCTTCCTCCTCTTCCTCCTCTTCCTCCTCTTCCTCCTCCTCGTCTTGCTCTTCCTGATCAGCATCCTCAATCATCTCAGCGTCCTCTGCGAGTTGCTCGGTCTCCTCCTCATCCTCAGGGATCTGGTCGTCGAGGTCGTTCTCGTCCACCTCCAGACTCTGGGCCAGAGCGGCCTCCAGGTCCTTAGACTGCTTTTTGGAGAAGCCAGATGCACCCACCAGCTTGTCAATAGCCTCACCGTTTCGCTTGACGTCCCGGTCAAAGTCGGGCCAAGTCTTGGACACGTAACCAAGCTTCTTTCTGAAAAAGAGCTTGATACACTCAACGTCTCGCTCAAAGTACCGCTTGGCGTCCACATGGTCGATGGAAACACACTGGGGGAAATCAATGACGACAATCTCGGACTTGGGGTTCTTTCTGTCAAAGTTCTCTCGGATCATAATGTTGAACTCGTTGAAATCGCAGTGGATAAGTCCGTGCTGTGCCAGACGCACAATGAAGTCCATCAGGGTCTGGTAGAGTCGAGCGGGGTCGTCGTGCTCCTGAAGCTGACGCATGGGGAAGCCGTCAATCAGAGACATGACAATCTGATGTCGCGACTGATCGATGGGAGTGGGCACCTCAAAGCCCTCATCGTGAAGAGCCTTCATGAAGGCGAACTCCTTCTGGGCTGCCAGACGAGAGAGGTACATCCATGATGCACTGGATCTGTTTCTGAGGTAGTCTCGGTTGTTCTTGACGGTCCGGAACGAGATTCGGCCCAGTCGGTGGATCTTGAGAACTCGAGGAGTTCCCTTGTCGTCACTGACAGCCACAATATCGGACTCCTTTCCAATACCAATCTGGGCTCCGACGGAGAAGACTGTGTTTCGCTTGATGAAGGCCTTGAGCGCCAGGTAATCGTAGCCACCGTATGTGAGTCGGTAACCGTCGTAACTAGTGTTCTTGACTCGGGCAATCAAACCAACCTTGGCCAGATCGGAAATGCTTCTGTTGGTGGCACTGGCGGATTTGAGCTTTGCGATTTGGGTGATGAGCTTGGTGGGCACGACCTCGTGGTTCTTGGAACCCATTTCTGCAGCCGTCAACACCCGAAAGTCATCGGGTGTGAGGTATCTCATGGCAGCTGTGTTCAATTTCATCTTGTCTGAATGGTGTTGTACTGGTGGAGCTCGAGATATTGAATGCCTCTATAAAAATATTTTGTGCATAAACTTTATCGTGGGGTAGTGTGGCGGATCTCAGTAAGAGGTGAGTAATAGAGACCCAACAGAAGAGCTGATAAAGGATGGGATGGTTTGAGGATAGCGAGGATAACAGTAACATTGCGAGAGTGCGCGACTTAGAGGGCTCGTATAATGAATGGAAGAAGGAAACAAGTGGATATTTTAAACAACTCGGATGACTAAGTAATTTACTTTATCCTGAGGATAGCTTTAGTTGGCATCTGATTGGAGTCTCAGAACACACAGCAAGCAGTAGCACTAGGTACGTACAATACGAGTAGACGACATGTTAATTGATATGGAACATTCCAGAACCAACACAACCCGAAGATTGTGCCTCAAACGAGACACCTTGCAGTCACCGACTTACTACACGCTACACATTCGCCGATATCTAGTCACATCATTCACATTCGCCAATAAATTAATTGCTTTATACAAGATGCACGGGAGTCATCATTGACATTTTCTTTTGTTTTTCCATCATGTTTTCCTTTTTTGCATCGCCCAAACTACTCATGTCTCATACCTCTAGACCACTTAGATGTTGGAGGGGTAGAGCATGATTCGGAGAGAAGAACCGAAGGTCTTGGCAGGCAGGTTGTGTCGGAATCGGGCTCGGACGGCGCCGGAGTTACCGTGGGTTCGGACAATCTTTCCCCAGATGACTCGGACCTTAGTGCCTCGAACCTCCTTCTCGGCTCGGTAGACGTAAGCGACTCGCTTTCCGAGGTAGAACTTGGCCTCCTCGGGGTTGGAGACACCCTCAATCTTGACGAGAGACACGTTGGGGTTAACAACACGCTTGCTTCGCTGGTAAGACAGGTGCTTTCCCTTAACGTAGACTGGGTTAGTTTTTGTAATTTGAACGGGTTGTGGAAGTCTTCCATGTCGCGTAGTAGTCACCTGGAGTTGACCACCAAAGGTCATTTGTAGGTCTGAGAAAACTCGAAAACAACGCGAACAAGCGCTCTCCATCATTTGGCCGCATTTGCAGCCCATTCCATCAATAATACTCACGTCTGGTGGAGGAAGTCATTTTGTGTGATGTGGTTGATTACCTTGAAAGGTCTGAACCAAATTTCGGTATGATAAGAGTGTGTGCATGGATTCATCCCAAATGGGTTTCCCAAACAGGTAGGATAATCATGTGATCAAAGTAGGGTTAACCCTAACTGAGATGAAGGGGGAAGTGTGGGGGCAACACTGAAAAGATGGGGATAGTTATCGGTGGTGATTTATTTGCGATGATCAATTATTAATCCTCTTAATTGCAAATATATTGCGGCATTAGGAGAATACAAGGATTGCATCGTACTTGTTAGATACTTCTCTCACTTCTTAATTGCACGTCAGAAAGATGACGTAACTAATCTTCATGCCAGGTGCAAAGTCAAACTACTTGTATGACAAAGGCAAAATCGATATATCGTACTTAGTCATCCAGGTCCCAACCGCATCGCATGAATGATGAGCTCCGTTATCGGTAATAATCACCTGATTAGATAAAGTTTACTCTGATACCCCATATTTCGGGCGGAGGTATACCCATATAACTGCTAGTGACCCCACCATGTTCCAGAGTTGTGAACCACCCATGGCTAAGAAGAATTATGTGGTAATTGGGTGAGTAGGGGAATCCAACAAGTTTGTGAATCATTATCACATGATCCATCACATGATCCACCATTCAATTCGTCTCTCTAACACAGATCTGGCATTGCAGGGCTCACTACTGCTCTGATCCTGTCCAAGAAACCGAACAGCAATGTGACAGTGGTGGCCAAGCATCTGCCTGGTGACCTCTCAATTGATTTTACGTCTCCCTGGGCTGGAGGAGACTGGGACTCGTTCGCCAAGAAGGATGAGATCACACTTCAAAACTACGACAAACCTGCGTACCTGGAGTTTCTACGACTGTCTCGAGAAGTTCCAGAGGCTGGAATCTGGATTCGAAACGTGACTATTTATTTCCACGACAGAGATATTCCTAAGAAGCAGGACGGATCACTTGATACAGAAGCGGTGACTCCTTGGTACAAGTCTTTTGTGGAGGGCTGGAGACCTCTTCGAAAGCATGAGCTTCCAGAGGGAGTGGTTTGGGGATACACATTCACTTCTGTGGTCATTTCTACCACTCGATACTTGTTCTACGTGCAGCAGGAGTGCGTCAAGCGAGGTGTGCATCTCCGAAGAGCTACTCTGAAGCATGTTTGTGATGCGAAGAAGTACTCTGCTTTCCCCGGACCAGTAGATACTGTGTTCAACTGCTCCGGACTGTCTGCCAAGTTCCTGGGAGGTGTGGAAGATTCCAAAATGTTCCCCATTCTGGGCCAGACTCTGCTGGTCCGAAACAAGACCGAAAGACTACTCACTCATGTTTCTGTGGAAGGCTACGAAGATGAGTGTCTGTACATCATGCCCCGAGCCGAAGGAGGCACTATTCTGGGCGGATGCATGCGAGCCAACGACTGGTCTACTGAACCCGATAAGGCTCTGGCTGAGCGAATTGTTGCTCGAGCAACGAAGGCCTGTCCCGAGCTGCTGGAAGACGGTCCACTTGATGTTGTTTCTCACAATGTGGGTCGACGACCAGCTCGACAGGGCGGTCCTCGAGTTGAAAAGGAGATCATTGACGGAACCACCATCATCCACAACTACGGAGCTGGTCCTGCTGGTTTCCAGAGCAGTATCGGTATGGCCCAGGCGGCTGTCGACCTCTTGACGGGATCTAGTAAGTTGTAACAGCATTTTACAGCAATAACATGACATTAAATAATACAATATGCGAGTCAGATAAGTACAAGTAGTGTATATTCAAAGAGCCACCACTCACCTAGGTTGCCCCGCTGTATTGAAGAATGTTGACCCAGACATATTCTAGCTGTACAATGTAGCCGTAATAATCATAAAATCATAATCCCATTTCAGTTTGATCTGTCTCCAACTTAACAGCTCTGTTAGAAGCACAGTGCTTCTACACATTGACTATCATCATACACCTGGTACGCTCAACTCGTGTTAAATAATGCATATATCTACATATCATCGGTCCACTTGCCCTGCTTCTTGTAGTCGGCATAGAGAACTCGGATGAAGTTTCGCGAGGGACTGTCCATGATGGAGTTTGCCAGATCCAGGTCTTCCTTGGTGACGAGCTCAAAGATGGACGACATAGCGGGTCGGAAGGCTACCGTAATCTCGGCATCCAGCTTCTTAGTCACATTGATGTCAGCATAAGCGGCCAAGAAGTAGATCATGTGACGAGCAGCCTCCTTTCGGGCAGCCTGGGTGGCCGACGTAAGAGACACCTTGGCGGCTCGAGACTTGGAAACGGTGTAAGAAGGAGGCTCACAGATGAGCTGGACTGCTCGCACAAGAGCATGAACGTCCTCCACAGCCACCTCGGTACCCTTGACCAGCACGCTGAGCAGAGCCTTCAAGCTGTACACGATGAGCGAGTATCGGCCCTCGATACGGGGTCTGTGGTTGAGCAGAATCTGGGACAGAACCTGAGTGAAAGCGACAAAGGTGTCCGGTGTAGCCTGAGACTGGGAAATAACCACAAGCATCAATTCCAGACAGTACTGAGAAACAGCCCAAGGAGCACGTTTCAACAGAGAAGCCACAGCGCCCAGGAAAACGGCAGACTGCTCTCCAGAACCGAGATACTGGGAGATTGCAGACACAATGAGAGAAGTGAAGTCCATCTCACGGTGCTCGTCATACGATAGAGCTGGGATGATGGCCTCAAATGCAGGGTAGGCCGGTTCACCGTACTGAATGACCATGGCAAAGACGTTTCGCAGCTCCTGGGGGCTCAGAGACTCAAGATAGAATGAGTACCACTTGGATAGCTGCTCATTGCTCTCTCCGATGGAAAGGAAGAGAGCAGTGATAGCCAGGTTGGGTTTGGAAATACCCATCAACAAGCTAGCAGCTGATGTAAGCAGAATATCTTCGTCATGCTCAGCCGTGGAAGCGACATGCTTGGAGATGACTGAGGTAAGCTTTGTCTCGATTTCATCTGAATCGGATGAAGAAAAGACCTTGACCAGAGACTTTGTATCGACCAGAATAGACTCGAGGTCTGAATCGTTGGACTCAAGAATAATAGTCTTGAGCGACTTTCGAATGGACTTAATGAAGTCAGAGTCCTCATCAGACACAATTCGAGCGTACAACAGAGCCTGCTGGATCGATTTGTTCTTTTTAACGTTCTTCTTGAGCTTCTTCTCCAGAGTTTCCAGGAACTCCTTGCTTGAGTCTTGGCTCTTGGTCTGAACATGGGACTTGAGGATAGTGGAACAGATGGAGGTAGACAGGGCCGAACCGCTATCTAGAAGAACACAGAAAGAGTCGACATTCTTCTCAATCTCGTATCCACCAATAGCAGACGACGTGACGAGCTTCGAGACAAGCTCCAAGCCCTCAGAAGTGGGGTTCTCAAGAGAAAACTTGTTCACCAGCGCAATTCGAATTTCTCGAGGGAAAGCAGAGTAGGGAACAACAGTAAGAGGCTTGGGATCTTTGATGTTGTCCAAAACAGGAGTCCAAACATTGGTCTGCTCAAACAACTGGTCACTTTGCACCAACTCAGTCACGTATGAAGCAACAGCCATTTCTGCAATCTTCCCCAATCGCTTGGACTTTGCAAACCGATTGAGAATCACCAGCCATCGCTCAAACAGGAAGGGAATCATGTCGTCTAGCTTCTTTTTAATCAGGTACGAGAGAAATTTGTCCAGAGACTTATCAAACTTCTTGACATTGTCAAACTCAGCAAGTCGACAAAGACATCCCAACTGGTATTTAAACAGCTCCTTCTTGGGCTCAACCGCATCGTTGAAATCAATCTTATGCTTGGTGCTAGGTGCTTTTGTGAAAATGATGTATCGTAGACGCCACAGAATCTCACTATCAATCTTCTCGTCCTCCAGCTTGATGAGCTTAGAGAGCACCTTCAACACCTTTTCTTCAAACGAAGCCTCCAGCTTCATAAACAGAAGTGCATTAACGACAGCAACAAGAGCATAAAGCTGGTTGCTCCTGACAGCAACATCCTCCTCATCCTTCACCTTCTCAGTCCAATGGGTCAAAACATCGTAGTACTCGTCAGGGAACATTGTAGCAACGAGATCAGAGACAAAGGGCAGGAAATCAGGGTCTCTCCACTTAGTCGACTTGGCCATCTCGTCCACCCAGATGATTATAAAATCATACATGTTGCTGTTGAGTTGATATCCTTTGGCCATTCCTCGCATCACAGACTTGGTGTACTCGTTATCAGGGCCATCAGAGATATCCTTGGCCAAATACACCGATGTGGCTGTAAGAGAAGGGTCTTGTCGCACCAAAGCAGAAATCAGACGCCAGTCTCGTTCATTGTTCACCTGCCAATCCAGTGCAAAGGCCTCTCTTGTAGGGACAGCATCATTGAATAGCTTCACCAAAATGCTCTTTTCCACCTTGTAGCCCATCTCAGTGCATTGATCCAGCAGCTCCACAGTGTACTGCTTGGCATTCTGAATGAGACCACCGACCAGAGGAACAACCAGTTCCTTTTCTCCAGTGGTTCCAGACATCGTGGCAGCCACCTTTTCTCCCAGTCTGATAATGTGGGCATAGCCACGAACAGGAGCCTCAGTGGAGAAGCTCAACACTTCAAACGTGGTGAAGGCATAGAGACCAGTGATTGGGAAGTGCTCGGGATCAAACAAAAATCTGGTGACCAGAAAGTCGATGAAATGGGCCAGCTCCTTGTTCAGATCCTCTGCGTCCAACAGATAAAATATGTAGGGCAGATACGATCCGACCTCTCGACACTTCTTCTGCATGTCTTGACTGCCCTGAGAAGACCGCTCCAGAAAGTTGAGAACCATCTGGGTCCACACAGACACTCCAGCAATGTGTCCCACAGGCAATCCAGTCTTCTGGAAGTTGGTGAGAGTCTTGAGGTAGTCTCCTGCAATCTCGACAGCTGCACTTTCTGTGAACTGCACGGTTAACGACAGAGACACCTTGTTGACAGCTGTGGTGATCTCGTCCAGCAGCTGTACGGAGCAGCCCTCAATGTTTTCCTGGATGGCCAGGCTAACAATCTCTGTGAACTTGCTGTTTCTGTAGATTCGTTCTCTTGGCTTGGCCAGATCCTTGGCCATGTCCTCCCACACGGTGATGAATAGCGTCCAGAATGCCGGGTCGGTCCGGGCTTCCTTGGCAGAGTCGTTCTTCTCGCCTAATTTGTCCACCCACCATTGTAAAACTGCGCACAATCGATGAGGAAAGTAGACGTTGAGATTTCCCGCTACAATTTCGTTTGCAAAGGGCAGAATCTGCACCAGAGGGACGCCCTTTCGTCGCAGGTGGCGCGATATCGACGCCGTAGTCTGAGTTAGCAGTTGCTCCCGAGTCGACTTAACCAACATACTCACCTCCATATCAGTCATGTTGTCGTTATCTGGGTCTGACGATGGGTGCACGAAATTTCCTTATACTCTGCATACAGGAATTTATTAGGCTCTGGAGCTTAAATAAATATTTTCAGGGTGGGTGCATTAAGCAGATGGTAAATGGGAGCTCCAAAAAAATAGTACCACTACACATTTCGAAACTACACAACCAAAATGCAATCACTGGAAGAGCTAGAGGACGCCACCGAAGGAGTCATGGTTGACATTGATGAGCATATGGAGGACTCCATGGATGTGGACTCCTCCGATGACGAGGTGCCCGACAAGGACGAGGAGGAGCTGGAGCTGGAGAAGGCAGTCTTCGGAGATCTGGAGGGCTTTGAGATGGGACTCAAGAACATCGTGCTTGGAGAGGCTGAGGACGAGGATTCGGACGATTCCGAGGACTCTGATGAGGAGAATGATTTCAACAAGATGGAGGACAACCAGCTGTTTTTTGTTGATGGAGGAGACGGACAAAAGTACCACTCTGATGGCGACTCTGACGACGATTCCGACTCGTCTATGGACTCGGACACCCTCGACGAGACTCTAGAAGAGCACGGAGGACGAGCAGCCTGGGCCGATTCGGACGACGAGAATGTGCACATTTCTCTGGTTGGAGATCATGATGGTATGCTCAAGAAGCTGCGAAAAACACAGACCCAGAACTACGTCAACGGCAAGGTATTTTCGCGACGGCTCAGAGAACAGTACAGAAAGATCTACCGGGTCCCCGACTGGGCTGCTAATGCATTCAAGGCCAAGACTCCTGATTACGATGACGATGATTCTGAGGGATCTGATGATAGAGAGCAGGATGTGCTTACAGGCACTTCTCTGAGCGAGGTACTCCAGCGAGTCACCCAGTACTCCAACAAGGAGTCCAAGCTACTGCGACACGGCGAGATCGAGGTTGCCCGGCTTCAGGACGTCAACTATGCTGCTCCCTCTAGAGCTGCCGTGGAGGGTCTGGCCTTCCACCCCACACATTCTCTGCTGCTGACCGGAGGTTTCGACAAGACTCTGCGTCTGTACCAGGTGGACGGCAAGAACAATCCTGTCGTCACGACGCTCTTCATGCGACACACTCCGTTTGCTCACGTGGCCTTCCATCCCGACGGCCAGCGAGTCTATGCTGGTGGCCGAAAGCAGAAGCATCTGTACATCTGGAACGACGAGAGCGGCAAGGTGGAGCGAATGGCACATCTATACGGCCACGGCGACAAGGTGCGATGCTTTGCGCAGTTCAAGCTGTCGCCGGATGGCAAGTATCTGTGTGTGGTTGGAGTGGACGGCTGGCTGGCAATTCTGTCAGCCACCTCTGGACAGTGGATCGATGGCTGCAAGATTGAGGGAGACGTGGCCGACTTTGTGTGGGACGCCGGCTCTATTATTGCTGTCAACAACGCCGGACAGGTCTGGGAATACAACGTGGAAAGCCGTGCTTTCGCAGCCACTTGGACCGATGAGGGAGGAGTGGGCATCACAGTGCTGGCTATTGGAGGCAAGGCTAACCAGTGGCTGGCTATTGGCTCCGAATCCGGTTACGTCAACGTCTACAATAGACCCAAACTTGCATTGGAGATTGCTAAGGGCCAGAGCCCCTTCGTTCCCCAGAAACCCGCTGCCGTTCTCTCTAACCTAACCACTCCTGTTTCGTCGCTGGTCTTCTCCCCCGACGGCCAGATGCCTGCCATGGCCTCGGACCAGAAGCGAGACTCTCTCAAGTTGGTCCATGTTCCTTCTTTCACTGTGTTCAAGAACTGGCCCACTCAACACACCTCTGTGGGAGTCGTCACTAGCGTGGCCTTCTCTCCCAGCTGCGAATACCTGACTGTGGGTGCCACCAATGGCCGAGTCCGAATGTTCCAGCTCGCCCATTACAAGCTTTAACAGTAATAATAATGCATAATAGAAGCGTTTTGATGCTTGAGAAGTAGTTCAATTGTTTGATGATGTTTGTGTAGACAACTAATAATTTTACGTAACTATTTATCAGACACATCATTAGATTTTTACTTGACACTTTCCTCCCAAACCCTATATAACTTAAGCTCAATTATCGAAATATTTTTGCCCGACATGTACCTTAAAATTATTTTGCCAAAAAGTATAGCTACGCATTCATACTCACACACCACCTCTAAAAATGACTACCCCTGACCTGGAGGATAAGTCATTCGACTCGTTCGGGCTCGACGACAGACTGCTGTCCGGCCTGGCTGCCTGCGACATGAAGCAGCCCACTCTCATTCAGAACACAACCATTCCTCTGGCTCTGGACAAGGGCGTGGATATCACAGCCAAGGCCGTCACCGGTAGTGGCAAGACGGTGGCCTACCTGCTGCCCATCTTCGAGTTGATGCTGCGGGCCGAGAAGGAGAAGCGAGAGATTCAGACCGCTCTGATTGTGGTCCCCACGCGGGAGCTGTGTGAGCAGGTGTCCAAGGTGATCACCAAGCTGACTCAGTTTTGCCCCCACCTCAAGGCTCTCAACGTAACCCAGCAGCTCGGAGACGAAGTAATCTCTTCTCTGTTGGAAGAGAAGCCCAGCATCATTGTCGGCACACCCTCGAGGCTGCTAAAGTACGCCAAGGAGATGGACTGTTCCAAGGTCGGCTACCTCGTTATCGACGAGGCCGATCTGCTACTGTCCTACGGCTACAAGGAAGATCTTATCGAGCTGTCTGAGATGCTCCCCAAGACCAAGCATACCTTCATCATGTCGGCAACGCTCAACAAGGAGTCTGACCTGATGAAGCAGCAGTTCTGCAGAAACACCGTTGCTAGTGTTGCAGTCACTGCTGCAGAGGAGGAGAGAAAGTTGCTGCAGTACTACGTCAAGTGCAGCGAGCGAGACAAGTTTCTGCTTGCCTACGTCATGTTCAAGCTGCAGCTTGTCAAGGGCAAGACCATAGTCTTTGTCAACGAGATTGATCGATGCTACCGACTGCGTCTGTTTCTGGAACAGTTTGGCATCAAGGCTTGTGTGCTAAACTCTGAGCTGCCCATTGCCTCTCGTCTTCACATTGTCGACCAGTTCAACAAGGGTGTGTTCAACCTGCTGATCTGTACCGACGAGGCAAACAAGTTGGCTGAGGCCAGCAAATCTGCATCCAAGCAGACCAAGGAGGTGTCCAGAGCCCATGAGTACTCTTCCACTCGAGGTCTGGATTTCCTGAATGTGGCATTTGTTCTCAACTTTGATCTGCCTCTGTCAAGCAGAGCTTACGTCCACCGAGTGGGCCGAACTGCTCGAGCCAATAAGGCCGGTACTGCACTGTCTTTTGTTGTGCCTGCCGACCAGTGGGGTAAGGATAAGGTGGCCAAGCTGGATACTGCCAAGCGAGACGAGAAGGTGCTCAAGAAGATCATCAAGAACCAGGAGTCCCAGAATATGGACATCAAGCCCTATTCGTTCGACATGAAGCAGGTGGAGGGTTTCCGATACCGAATGGACGATGCTTTCCGAGCAATCACAACCGTGGGTGTTCGAGAGGCCCGAGTCAAGGAGATCAAGACCGAGCTGCTCAACTCCGAGCGTCTGGCTCGACATTTCGACGAGAACCCCGACGATCTCAAGGCTCTTCGACACGACAAGGAGCTTCACACATCGAAGGTTCAGGCACATATGAAGCGGGTGCCCGACTACCTTCTTGGACGAACGGGTAAGCTTGATCCTAATGTGTTTGTTCCCTTCAGAAAGGATGACAACAAGGTCCACAAGAAGTACAACAAGAAGAAGAAGGGTGCCGATCCTCTCAAGTTCAAAAAGCGAAAATAGATGATAAAGAAAGGAAATGAAAATGAAAATTACATGGTAATATTTGTGAGAGCGGTTATGGCGTTTTCGTAATGACAGTGACTTCCAGTCTCTGGTGTTGTGCACTACACGAAGTTCAAGTGTCTTGTAATAGTATTATAGCTGATTCTCAGATAATGTCCGTTATTAAATTATGTTGTGTTCTCGCTCTCTCCTACTTCGAAACACTTCTGACCCAGTATTCACTGGCACCCTCCTCTCTCATCTTTTTGTACTGACGAGACAACAGCAGTCCCACCTGGTAGAGTTCTCGCTCCACGGCTTGTTTCTTAGTTTCCAGGTCAGCCAGATTCTCGGTGAGGTTGGCCGACCTGCCTCCCGTGTTGGCCGAGAAGTTTTTGTATGTCGTGGTCGGTCCCATCCCCTTGATTAGATCAATCTCCACCGTGATTGAACGAGACAGCTCAAAGAGCTTGTCAGACTGCTGTTGAAGCTGGGCCACTCGGTCTGCACGTGATGCGTGCGACTCCCGTGAGCTAATAGATGCACTGTCCGAGGCGGCTCGTGGCTTCTCAGCTGCAATGCCTCCGTTTCCTTCCTTGCTCTTCACCGTCTGTCGCACAAGAGCGTCAAACTGTCTCTCGATCTCCACCTCCTTCATCTTGATACGAGCATAGACCCCAGAAGGCCCCGAGTTGTTGCTGGGCTTCACCTTAGCCCGTGGGTCGTGTGTCTGTGGGCGAGGAGCCACCGAGGGCTGTAGTGGGCGGTGCCCGAGACCATGTCCTATGCCTGCATTCTTGTGGAAAATGCCCCGGGTGCCTGTACTAGGTGGCGCCAGCCTGGCTACTGTAGCAACACACACTTCCGCGGAGGTGTCTGGCGAGTCCAGAGACACATCTCCGTCCTCTTGGGCATCCTCAAAGCGGTCCAGGTCTGAGTCTCGAAGTGTCGAGGTGGAAGAAGAGTTATGTAGACTCTTGTTATGCTGTGTAGTCGTTGCAGCCCGTTGCTGGGCCTGTGTCGTTGCTGCTGTTGGGTGCTGTTGTGAGTGGAACGGAACAGGGCTTCCAGAGGGATGTCGGGTCTGGTTCTGTTTTTTCTCAGGGGTTGACGTGCCTCCAGCGGCATGCAAAACGTCTTCGGGGATGCAATAGCTCTCGCTGGCGACGGTATTGAGCGTGGAGGATGAGTAGCTCGGTACTGCTCTCATGAATGCTCTTCGGCGTTGCTCAGACATTACAAAGGACTCATCACGGGTCATTTCGTAGTGCGAGGTATCGTCGGCGCCAATAACGAGGGCAGCACCCACGTTTTGGGCCATTGGTCGAGATGGCATAGTGGTCGAGGTTTTGCAATTCTTGTGATGATTGACGCTCAGTGTTTTGGATTCGGACCGCGAAACGCGCGTTTAGGTTTCAGATGCGATCGAAGGACAGAGTTGGATCCCCCTACCTTGAGCCACTGTGTGAAAAAAGGAAGTCGTTTAGCTACCCCGGATATGAGGATATACGTAGGCAAGTGTGTTATATACCCAGGTGCTCCCTGGATTTTTTCCATACAGATATTTTTTTGACAGTTGACCTGCAGCATCGCGGCCTGCAGGAATCCGTCACTCGAGTCTCACATTATTATTATCCTTCCCAAGTAATGTTGTTGTGGTATTTTGAATGTTATTCCACGGCGATACCGCTTTGAGCCGTGGGGGTTGGGGTAGTCCAAAAACCGAATCACCATTAGGGTCACGCGCCCGGTGCAGCAGTCATGCACTAACGTTTAGTCCCTAAATTATTAAGTGCGTTTTTCAGGCGTAAAGAAATAAACCCCGACACAGTGATGCAACGATTGTTGAAAAGGGCACTGAAAAACAGTGCCGCTGGCGAAGCTGGAGCTCCGCTGGAACGCACCGACACCCGCTCATCACACGAAACGCTCTTCGACGACACCAAATCCGCCGTCTCCACGCTGTTTGAGACCCCTGAAGGTGACCCCAGAGAACGAGATGTCTACAGTATATACTCGGCCATGTTTCGACATGGAGTGACCGTGTTTGACGACGACCTCAAGAAACCCATTCTGTCTGTGTCCACGCATTTCTTCGGCAAGACTTACATGGAGATTTACCGACTGAGCGATAAGCTGAGCCCAGGTAGCGAGGCTGTGTCAGTTTCTGGAACCGAGTGCTACAAGTCACTACTGTGCAGTGTGACCCAAAAAGTGCTCGATAATGACCGTATCGAGTACATTTTGTCCTTTGTGGAAAGTGAGCGGGACGATATCACAATGATTACCCATGGAACCAGACGGGTGACTACAGCTTCCTACGAAGGTGTTCAGTTGCAGTGGTATGGAACTACAGGTATTGCCAATACTTATGGCTCTGGTTTCTTCCATTTGCGGCTGGTTGATACCGATCATACCGAGCGACAGGGTAATGTGCTGCCAGACTCAGAAACACTCTGTGGGCCATGCATTGGAGCTTACAGCTACCTGACCGAGGGCAGACTGAAGAAGCAGCGACGGGTTGGCGAGTTTTGTGTTTTCAATGGCGGCACTCATCTTTCCGAGGTGATTTTGCTCATGGGGTTGGTTCTGCGAGAGGGAGAGATGCGAAAGATTACCGAGAGTACACGGGCTGCAAATGCTGTCACGAGCAAGGCGTTTATGATCTGAGTGTGTTGTGACCCAGGCAGCTGAGATAAGGAAATGAGCGGATCGGCAGAAATTCTGTGGAAAGTTGTGAGCACTGGAAGTGCTTGATGGAAAATGATGTAATGAGTCGATGCGTAACGAATTTTATTATTAACGAGCAAGTCAGCCTAATACAAATGATTGTACTCGTCGTTATGTAGATAGAACTTGTAGTATCCCGTTCAGTTCAGTTGCCAAATCAGGATTACCGCTTATATAATCATTTTGGGTTAAGTATTACAAGCATCTCTGTGCAGCATGATTTTCGACTTTACACTCGCCCGTCACAATGAACTCCTTTGCCCCGGAATGCACTAAAGCCAAGAAGGAGTACGACAACTGCTTCAACAACTGGTACTCGGAGAAGTTCCTCAAGGGAGAGTCCATGGAAAACGAGTGTGCCGATCTGTGGCACGAGTACGAGGACTGCGTCAAGGTGAGTAGACGAGAGGTGAAGGGCATACCAGTGAAGTGGTCGGCTCCTAATTCCTAGGTACCACGAATATCACCTGCAACATACAACATTGACTAACCTAGGCTGCTCTTGCCAAGAAGGGAGTTGGTAAGATGATTGAAGAGGCTCGAAAGCAGGCACCGTTTGAGAACGGCGGCAAGCTCTTGGAGGAGGACGAAAAGAAGAAGTAAATGTATATATTAATTGAACCATTTTATTGACAAAGAATTTTGAACGAGTTTCTGACGGGTAACTGGCCTGGGCCAGACAGACTGTTCCTGAATCGGCGTAAGTTTGGCCCTGATGGGCTTTCGCTAAAAATATCTAAGGGTTGGAAAATCAGCAGAAAAAAATAATTAGCAGAAAAGAACTATCTCCAATAGTCTATAAAAAATCACCCTCAAACAAATTCCCTCATTCTATCTTGAAGTTTTCAAACCACCTTCCTCAGTTCTCAGTGCAAAGAAAGCTCGGGCACGTGACTAACAAGGTTTTGCAAAATCGTTGGTGGGAATATCAGACTCTATCACCACACACACGACCAACAAAAATGCTGTCTCTGATCCAGTCGCTACGGCCGACTGTGGCCATGCACAACGTGGCGCAGATGTTTGTGCGAAACACTTGCAAGTCCGCTCACGTCAAGACCAAAAAGGCCGTCGCCAACCGAATCAAGATCTGCGGAAGTGGAAAGGTCACTAGAGTGAGTATGAGAATGGCGAGGAAGAAGCGTTTACGGAGGAACAAATGTTTAATCGTTTTCCTTTTCACGAGCAGATGGTTGGCCATCGGCCCGTTGTGTGTCTGGATAATTTTGTGCCTGCTCTTATCCGGTGATCCATAAGTTTGAAGTTGGAATGAAATCTGTTCCAAGAGATACCCTATTCGCAACAAATATTGAGCAGTCATTCAGCATTCGTTTCAGTTGCCTACCAGCTATTCAGAGCAAACAAGCCTTACACTCATAACCTCTCAGTCATCTCAAGAACACCACTAACCCAGGGAAAAACTGGCCGAAAGCACGGAAACACTGGATGGTCCGCCGCTATGCTGCGAAAGAAGTCCGGCATGACCGAGCTCACCGGTTTCCAGAAGAAGCATGTCAAGAAGTACGTGCCCTTCAAACAATCCCCTTAATGTATATAGCAATTAGAACTCTTTTGGACGAGTACGGGTAGAGTGAACTGATTAATTATTGAATTCCTCTGCATATTGGACAATCGCATACTCTGCAAATAATAAATAGGGCGCGGTTTAGATCACGGTTTTGTGGTTTGACCTTGGTACAGCACTTGCACTCAAGCTGTGTGTGGTGTTGGGTTATGGAGGTTGTACGACCATTTGCCAACATAATTAATAGTGTAGCAGCTAATACTGTCCAAGCAATAGCCACCCGATAAAATAGACACCATAACCTATCATTTCAACAGCATCCACAGGGTTCAGGCTGGACAGACCAGAGTCCCACTCAATGGCAGACTCCCGAGGAACATATTCTGAAGAGGGCTCATTAGCCAAAAGTCCGACATGTTTCTCAGGCACAAAGGGCTTGAGTTCTTCGCCAGTCAGCCAATAATGGAGACGATCTCCAAACGCAGAGTTGCTGGCATCGTGCTTGCACTTTTCAATCGCGCTGGTCACTAATTGTTGTTTTTCGGCGTCACAAATTTCGAGCATTGCGTTTCGTGAGAGTGTTTTATGACAACAGTACACGTAGGGGCACGTTTTTCATTATATATAGCCTTACGAAGACTTGGTCGCCATCAACAAAGACAGAGCAGTAAGGTTGTTGAGTTCACGTGACCGCTGGTTCAGGGATTCATGGGGTAACACAAGACTATGGACATGCAATTAAAGGGGCAAGTGCAGCGAAAGTTCCCCACTTGCCTGTAATACGTACTCACGACCTATGATGTGTACGTACTCCTCCGCACTATTCTTTGTGCCACTAACTTGTTTTGAACATTCTGGGGTGTATGTAGGGTCATGGGGGATGCGAGATCAGCACGTTCTTGACGAAAGTGCTCAATCCATGCGGCATAGATCACGTCCATCCTACTTTGAATAAATATATGTACAGATATTCATCTTTGATTATGGATTTGCCACCAGGTCTGTTGGGTTGTCTCGTGGGCTTTTAGCTCTCCATAAAATCAAAGGGTGTAGGCGGAGAATGTGGGGAGATCGATTACATAGGGTGAAAAATATCGCGTGACCAATAACTGGTGGCATAAGTGATCAACTCTGTGGGTGTCACGAGTTCTCAACGATCTACATCACCTAACATGTCAAGATGTCTCAATACCAAAAGGCACCAATATTGCCCACACTATTCTTAGCCATACCTCTCCTCTACGTGTACTGGTACGATACCATGGTACCATGGTAATTACTTTTAAAATAGGCAGTCTATACATTTTGGGTCTCTATTTACTCTTGTTTTTCAGCCTCCTTCACCTGCCCCTCAGCCTCTTCGTCGTTCTCCTTAACTCGCTTACCGTCCTTGAAACTGTAGCCAACCCACTCATTGCCCTCCTTTTTGATCTCTGCGGTGGGGAAGTAGTGGTAGTTCATCTTCATGGAACACGCAAAGGCAACGTTGTCAAAAGTGACAATACGCAGCTTGGCATACGTGTTGTCGGGGATCTTGGTCACCACGGACAGGAAGGTCTCCAGGTCGGGAGTGGCAGTTCCGTTCACGTGCGTGATGAAGTTGGTGGGAGCAATCAGGTACTGATAGGCGGGGGATCCCTGGGCTCGACTAGACACGTAGACGCCTGAATGGATCTTTTTGATTTGCTGTCGAACAGCGTGGTGGGGGTTCTGCAGAACAGCACCGCACCAGAAGACGGCCTGAGAGGTCTCGAATGCCGAATCCGTGGTGGGGGCCTGGATCTCCTCTTCCTTTTTGTTTCGCACCAGCTTGATGGTCACCTGCTCCTTGTCTCCAGCCTCGTTGAGGGTTGTGAGAGTCGTCAGCAGCTTGCCGTTGATGGAAAGAAGAATGTCTCCCTCCTTGAGAGCCTGGGAGTTCCCATTGATGGGTGCCGCGGTTCGAATGACCTCAAACAGCTGGTGTCGCTGCGCGTTGTCCTGCTCAACGGCAGCAATCCACTCGGGAGACACACCTCGGATTCGAGCCTGTATCATGGACACAGAGGCCACCTCAACGTCCAAGAACCGCTCATGGGGCGGTTTGCCGTCTCGGATTCGCTGCACGGTCTCCAGGAAGGTGCTGGTGTCGATTCCGAGTCGGTACTCGTGCTGACGGCCCTCGTTTCGCTCGCCCATACAGGACAGCCAGAAGGCTCGCACAACACCAGTCTTGGGGTCGGCAAGAACACCAGCAGTGCAGCCGTTGGGGATGGTGGAGTCCACGGTAATGGCGTCCAGGTTGAGAGCTCGGTAGTAGGGCTCCCCGGCGTTGGGGGGAATGGTGATGGCAGTCACATCGGACACCTTGGTTCTGGTAGTGACCAGTCGAAGAGACATGTTATGGCCCATGAACAGCACAGGGTCGCCCTGCTTCAGAGGTGTGGAAGACAGCTTGGCGGTCTCAATATCGGCCTCGACCAGCTTGGGATCGTACTGAACAATGGCATAGTTCTGCAGAGGGTGCATGAACACAACAGTTCCGGGGACAACCACGGACTCGGCAAAGGTCACAGACACATTGCAGAGATCGTAGGGAATGATGGATCGAGACACGAGCACCAGACCCTTCTCGGCGTCAACCACAAGGCCATGGGACTGTCGCATCGTTCGGGGGAATCCATCGATCTTGTAGGGGATCATACAGGAGACCCGGACAAATGAACGAGCTAGAGGAGCACACGCAGCGTCGGCCTCCTCCAAATTGGGGTCTGTGAAAGTGGCTCGCTGGGTCACAATGTCGTCCTTCTTGGGCAGGGGGTACTGCTTGCTGAGATCAGTAAAGTCCCACTTGCCAGTGACGTCGTTTCGCACCGCCAGACGGAAGCTGGAGTGCCACTTTCGGTCAATGTAGGTGATGGTGAAGTTGGTGGTGTGCAGGTCTCGCAGATGTCGGTATCGAATCGAGACTCGTCGGCCATCGGGGATGGCGGCAATCACCTTGATGAATGTGTCGAGATCAGGGGTGTCGATATCATCGATGGAATCGACCACCCAGCCCTTGGACTCGTTACCCTGTCCGTCGAGTCGGAAAGAGCCTCCAACCTCAGACACGTAGACACCTCGCACGGGGATGGCGTAGATTCGAGCAAGCTGGTAAGACAGGTCCTGGAAACTGGCTCCACACACCTCAACGTAGCGGTCGGGAGTTATGGAGTGCAGGTCCTGGACATATATGTCAAATGTGATTTCGGCACCGTTTCGCTCGACAGTCACCTTGGCAACATCTCCCACGGACTCGTCGAGAATGGAGTCCAGCGTGATGAAAGTAGAGATGGGGGTGGAGTTGACAGAGAGCAGAATGTCTCCCTCTAGCAGAATGGGAGTTGTGGCAGCATCTTCCTCAGCCACGACGAAGGATTCTTCTCCAGCCATGGACACATCTCCACTCTCAGTAGCTGCAGCCTCGTCGTTCTCAATATCCTTGGCCTGCTCCTCAGACACTTCCTCGACCTTTACGCCGTTGACTCCTCGGGGCATGGCAGAGGGTCCCTCAGGAAGAACAGTCTCGGCCACCAGCATACCTATGGTGTTGGGGAAGAGCTCTCGCTGCTTCTTTTCGTTGGCTGCACTGAGGCCCAGTCGTCGGCATTCGTCAAAGGGCTTGAGCATCCAGTGGGTCTGGATGGTACCTCGGGTCACCTTGTCGCCTCTCAGAATGCACTCCAGAGCCCGCTTTCCTCGGTTGAGAGGAAGGAAGAAGTCAGTGGACGCGTCGGTAGAGCCTCCAGCCTGAAGAGCGATGGCGTCTCCATCAATATCAACCACAGGAGAACCGGAAGAGCCACCGGATGCACTAGCAGCGGCCTGGATGTACTCGGTGTTGAAATCGTTGTATGTGAGGTCACCGTAGTCAGGGGCGTTTCTGTCGAGCCGAGAAATGAATCCGGACAGAATCGACAGCTTCTCTCCGTTATCGTTACCCACCACTCGGATTTCGGTGCCAACCTGGGCCTTTTCGGGACACAGGCGAAGCTTTTGCACGTTCATGTACTTGATCTTGGAAGGGTCAAACTTGAGGAAACCAAAGTCGTGGACAGGGTCTCGGTAGATGGGTACCAGCTCGCACTCCTCGTGGTTGTCGAACACAGCGTATCCACAGAAGGGACCGGCTCCCACAACGTGTCTGTTGGTCATGATGATTCCCATCTCCGTGTCAACCACGAATCCTGTGGCTTCACTGACCACGGCGCTCTCACAGTCGAAAGAAGCCACCTGGGCGAACTGGATAGATACAACTGACTTGACTACCTTCTCGATGGTGGAGTGCCATCCAGCAACCACTCCGTTGGAAGCAGAAGTGGCGGCGGGCATGGCCATTTTTTTGGGACTCCTGACAGGCGATTTGAGCCCGTTCAGGTCGTCGCGAGATCGCTTTTGCGGAACCATGCTGAATCGTCTTATGGGTCTTATGGCAAGGGGTCTGCTGCTAACCCTTAGAGACCGAAAGAAGCTGAAAATGGTTGCAGATAGTACAGTCTTAGCTTGTGACTGAAATTAGGTGGGTTAGAACTGACAAAGTTTATTCAATTTTTCAACCACCAGGGTGTCACATGACCAGAAGAGGTCTAAAGAGACTCCAACAGAAAGAGACTGTAGGGAGAGAGGGGAACGGAGGAAGCGTGAAAGACAAGGTTAATTTGATGCTTTGAGACAGGAAACCGGATCCCGAAGAGAAAAGACTGCTGGATCTGGTGTTCTCTAACCAACACACCTTCCATTTCCTTCACTATAGACGTCATTTCATGCAGCCTACTGTAGTGAACGCCACCAGTATTAGAGTTTCCAGTACCAAGATTGATCTGCGTAAGAGTCTATGATATATATCCAGGGACGAGACAGTCATTATTCAAACACACACCATGCTGGTGGAAGAGCTAGGCCGACAAACACTCCAAAGCGTGTCTTACAGCAGCACGGGATCAGGCCGAAAACGTATCGCGACTTCCCAAGATGCAGCGACCCAGTCCTCGACTAAAACGAGAGCCATTGCTAGACGGTTGAACGAGCTGGAGCGCGAAAACTACAACGATTCGGTCAAGATCGAGCCACCACGCGACATTTACTCACCCAATAACGCCAACAAAAAGGGGACTGCACTGAAGAAGATTTTGGCTTCCAAAAAGACACTTCAAAACTTCTTTGATGAAGATAGCCCGGGGGCTGAGCGGTTCCAGTTTGTGACTTCTTCGACATCAGCATACCCCAAGCGCCGTTTGTGCACTGTTTGTGGCTACAAGGGCTATTGTTCCTGTGTGAGATGCGGACTTCGGTACTGTTCCAAGACCTGTGAGGAAGCACATACCGAGACCCGATGTCTGAAGATGTATGCTTAGAGGCCACCAATGATAGAGACTCAGAATCGGCGTTATTCATGCCAGTTCCTGCCCTATGAAATCACCAACACAGTCGACTCAGACTGTATGTACATCAACTATTTATTAATTCTATCCCCATGATCACTCTCCCTTTACCTTGATAATGGCCGACTCTTCCAGGCTGTTTTCTCCTTCCAATTTTTTCATTCTCACCAACATGGACTCCTTCCAGTTGTAGTAGTCGTTTCTCTTTCTGTAACTGCTGAATGCAAAACTGGCCGGAATCATGTTTCCGATGCCCGAAAACGATGATTTGGACGTTTGCTGATCAAGTTGGCGTTGAATGACGCCCGGAGCAATACCACTCTTCTGCTCCAGAATCTTGACCCACATCTGGTCCTTGAGAATGGTCTCTGTCCATCCAATCCATTCCTCAACACGGTCTTCGGGCATGGCTGCTCGTCGTGTAAGCTGTAAAGCTCTCTGTTTGAAGGCCTCTCGGGTAGCAGGAGTATCGGTGAAAGATTTATGCTGAATATGAAATGCAATTGTCATCAAAAGCCCAAACAACAGCCCCCATCGGTCCTTGACCAGGGCCCAGTAAAAGTCAAAGCCTCGTTGAACACCCTCCAATGCATGTGGGGGGAACCGCAGCTCGTTAGTGATGAATTTAATGTCAGCAGGCTGTGGATCTTCCTGCTTGGGGCCAGTTTTTCTGGGCGATTTGGTTGGTGACTTTCTCGCCTTTGAAGGCGTCTCAGGCAACAGTCCGTCTTCCTCTCCAATCGCCTCCGAATTCACCAAATCCTCTCCAATCACGTTGACGTCTTGCCGACCGCTCTCCTGAATGTCCTTCTGCACTTGTCGAGCCGTCCTCGGTGTTTTTGGCGTTCTCTGAGCAGCCAGATCGGGGTTCTTCATGGGCGACTTCCTCTTTCGAGGGGTCAAAGGACCCGGAGGAGCTCCCAGAAGTTCTTCTCGGAACAGTTGGAGCAGCTTGTCGTATGACCTTGGAGGCACAGGCGGTTGTGATTGCTTGGGAGCAGGCAGTTTCAGCTCAATCAACAGCTTCTCAATGGCAACATGGGCACACAGAGCCAAGCGGGCAGGGGCCTCGTGGGGTTTCATGGGAATCGTCTGAGCCTTGCCTATGAGTGTGGACGTGAGATTCGTCACCTCCCTGGGGATCGGAACATTTCCCACCAACTTGACAATCTCCGCGTTGATTTGTTGGTTCATGGAAAGCGTACTGTGGTGTTATGGTCAACTTTTCAGATTGTCCCTGCTTAAACATTTAGAGTTTGGATAACACGATCAGAGTATCAAGAATTGATACTTGGTACTTGTACCAGTACCAGTACAGTACAAGTATGATATACTGTACAATACTTGTACTTGCACAATGGAAGTGGTTAACAATTTTGGTTTATTTTATCTAAGTACAGGAGTACGTCTCTCTTCATCAATCATTCCCCTAAGTGTATCCACCATTATCTATTATTATATGTAAAGATTGTTCCACCGTTAATTACTGTATCCTTTCTCCTCCTCCTGGGTTCTCTGTTTTGTTTTAATTTTGCACGTTGACTTGATTTCAGAGTCCTAACTGAACCACTTCAAGATGTAATAGAAACAGATGATCATGACGACAATTCCTCCGTAGAAAAACCGCTTGTCCTGCCGAGCCCGCTTCTCCACCATCTTGATGGTCTCTCGAGACAGGCCCAGAGTCTCTGCCACCGACCGCATCTTCTTTCCGGTGCTTCTCAGAATATCGCTCTGCTCCTGCAAGTCGCCCAGAGCAGCCATTCCCTGCTCAATAAACGAGTCGAGCTGCTGGCCCACCTGGTTCAGAGACGACTGTTCTCTACGCATACCCTCTTCTCTGGTGAGATCCGTGTAAGTCGGCTGGATGGGCACGTCTCGATTCACGTTTCTGTTTCGCGACTCGCCGTAAGGGTTGTCACCGAACAATGCTGTCTTGCTCTCCTCCAGAGTTTTCTCTTCCCGAGCCGATCTGAGGTTCTTAAACTCGCTTCTTGCATCAGCCAGCTCTTCACGGAATCGTGCCAGGCGTGCCTCAGCCTTTTCCTTCTTCTCCTTGTTGTGTTCCTTATTGATAATGTCCGAATAGTCGTCCAGGGTTCTGCTGAAGGAGGTCATGGTTGCCGAGATCTGGCCTTGTAGCGACATGGGAGCTGCTGTGGGGTTGGCCGAAAACTCGGACAGGTCCTTCTTTAGGCTGGCATTCTGCTTCACCAGATGGTTGTGGATCGCGTTCATGGTGAAAGTGGTATGCGGTAGAAGCCCTCTTTATTGTTTTGTTAGGTGACGTGTTAGGTTGGTGATGCATATCGAAGGTGGTGCGAGTGTGCCAACAACCTAAACTTTTATTGTTGTGATAGGCACGATGTGATGTGCATGGGGTGCCATGTACTCGTACTCCGAGTGGGGGTGTGAAAAGGGGGGTCCCTGCATTGTGGTTTTTGGGCCTATTTTAGAAGATCAGGCCGTTATTTTTACAAAACGTTGTTGATAAGAATACAAGGCGCCCGTTTTCTTCCAGACTTCCCAAGAGCTAAATAACTGTCAACAAAAGTCCAAACTACAGTAGTTATAATGAATTGAATTGTATGAAAAAAAAAATTGGTCGGAACCACCCTACTTGCACCAGTACCGTTGTACCATCACTAAAAACAGATCTGTTCATACTGTACTTACAATCAATATTGGAAGTATGCTTACTATCGTACCAGTACCCTGGTATTACCATATACAGTACTGTAATGTTATAATGGATAATTGTATGACAAAAAATATAAAATAGAGTGATCTACCCGCGAACCCGACTTGATTACGGCAAGTTATATGTTCTTCGCTCCCTTCTACGACTCTATTAGCTATGTACAAAATTTTCTCCCTTAAGTGACGTACTTTCGAGAGTAAGCGACCTTCTTGTCGAGGGTACTCATTCGGCCCTTTCTCCACATGATGACGAGCATGACAGTGGTAAACACACACACGCCGTACCATGTGGCAATGTACTGCATATGGGTGTTTCTAAGGTCGACCTTGGGCAACTTTCCAATGGGTACACCGTGCTTCATCATGTGGGACTCGGTGACCCACTCGTGCCCTCCGAGGTGCATGTTGAACTCCTCCTCCAGATAAATGTTCTGAGCTCCGGTGAACTTGGCCATAGAGGGAATGTCCATGAAGTTGTAGATTCGGATGCTAGGGGAAGTAGGGGAATCAGGAGTGAAGGTGTTTTTGAGAGGAACGGGTCTGAGAAGACAAACGAGAGAAACCTCGCCCTGGGGAAGAGCCAGGGAATCTCGTTTCTTCTGGTCGGCCATCTCCTTAGAGATCCATCCTCGCTTGATGAGCAGCTTTGATCCACCGGTCTTGGACCGATCCAGAGGAGTCACTAGGAAGTAGCCCTCGACAGAGTCCTTCATTCGAGGTCCAACCAGGAACTCCTCATCGTGGCATAGGGTGCCCGTGACCACAACCTTTCGGTACTCAAACTCCTTTTCAAGCACCTCCTGATCCTCAGTAATGCGCCCGGGCAAGGGTAGGGGCTCTTGGAGCAGCCGGTTCTCACAATCAGCAATCTTGTCTACCTTCCACTGGAGACGTCGAACCTGCCAGGTACCGAGGTAGCCAGAAATGATGGGCATGAGTGCACACAGACCGAGGAAGACAAACCGCTTTCGATTCTTCTGCTGTGATTGCGGCTCGGCTTCGTCGCTCTCAAGCTCATTAGCTCCAGACTGCTTCTTCTGCTGCTTGGGCTCTTTGGTGTTGCTGTTGAACATGTTCTTGTTGTTGAGCAGAACGCTTCGGGTCGAAAATTGTCGCGGGACACATCGAGAGCTGAGTCTAGTCAAGGCAGGAGCCCTTGTGGACCGCTGTCCAATGCGGCTAGCACCATATTGAGCCACTCTGAGAGCTTGCATTGTTGTAGAGGAAAAGTGGCTAAGTTTCGATATAGAGTTGAATTTCTGTACGTTGTGCTGACTAACTGTGGCTAGTTCGGGGTTTGTGTGGCGCAGTAGTCTCTCGCGAACTTCACGAGATGTCTAGATGGAAGCCATTTAATAGCGAAACAAAGGAATGGAAGTCATAGACAGAGTGTTATACACATTTTACTAGTCCAATATGTTCCCAGACTATTTTTCCTCTAATAAAGTGGAGGTGTTTTCAGCCTTGAAGTCGCTAACTGGTGCTTGTACGAATACTGGAGTATTAAGCGATCAATTGTGACTTTAGCTTTGATTAAGTACAAGTAGAATAAATATATCCAGTTATTCTTCCTGAAATACATGAGCTTAGTTGTAAAACACACGAGGAGCTCAATTAATGGCTTGGGTTCACCTTAAATCGTCCACTTGCTGTATTATTTGAGACTAAAGATGACATCAACAGTAATTTCAGTAATATTTAAGCAAGGGTTGGTAATAATTTGCTTGCTTTGATAGGTTGTTCTTAATTTAATGGTGCACATTAACAGACCTCTCTGTTTATATAGACTCTGCTCCCTCCCTGCTCCTTTTCTCTTCTTCAGCAATATAGGTATCCGATACCCACTTGACCAGCAGACTCATACTCCCCAACATCTTCTACGGGTTCCTCTTCTTTAGTGTGAGTACAATACACACCTGCTTCTCTTTCTTCTGGCTGTGCCGCACTTGCCATTGAGGTTCCTTTTAATAGAATACCGATAGCGGTCAGGCTCCCTCTCCGGAATAGAACCCTGATTCCCCGTTACCCGTTGTTACCATGGTAGGCCACGATCCTACCATCGACAGTTGATAGGGCAGAAATTTGAATGATACACCGAAGATCGGTTCGACAAGATATTATGAATCACCAATGTGTTGGTTTGTATCTAATATATACGCCAGAAGGCTGTCATGTATTAGTTCTGAAGTTATCACGGTTATCCATGTAAAAAACTATCAAATAAACGATAACTGATTTAATGAGCCGTTCGCAGTTTCACTGTATAGATGTTTATACTTAGACATGCATGGCTTAGTCTTTGAGACAAGCATATGACTACTGGCAGGATCAACCAGATAAGTATGTTGATGTTTTTAGAGAGATCAACAAGTTCTCTCATGCACTTCTGGATATGGCAGTACATTGCCGTGGTTTGATAGAGAGTATCTAGCAATCCACTAATTCGGCTGAATGTAGTGCGCGAACACCGGAGTGTAGGGATGACCCATAAGTACTCTGCGGAAACCGCGAATAGCCTGGCTGGGGGGGGTGAAACACTCTTGTAGGATGGCAGGATGACGGTTGGAGACGTCTGTGTGTGTGAGTGTTGCGGTATGTTATGGGATGACAAAGCACGGTAAGTCACTGCGCATGCTATAGATGTAGAAGCGCTACCACCCCCGATGCTCTGGCGCGCCTGTGCTTTTGATGGACGTCTTCTGACTGGAAAGACACTTCCGCCTATACGAACCTCCTCTTTCCTACTACCGCAACATGGGTAGGCGGACACCACGTTACCCGACCTTGTTTGTGTCACTTGAGACTTTCGGTGTATAAAAATGCTCTAACGGTGTGACATTTCGACCTTATCTTGACAAACCTCCCGTATGTTCACTTGTTGGATATGCGACTCTGCTTCATCCATGAGTTTCCTATGTGTTCACCACTATTTGTCTTTCTGCAGGATGGGCACCACTACTGTACCCGTACATGGCTCGACCAACCTGCATCACCTGGGAGATCTGGCTATTCTTCAGCCCGTCTCCAATCTTCTACACTCAGCTTCAGTACTCTCTGTGACAATCTATGCTCGTGTGTTTTGAAATGCAAATAAATATTAAAGATTGGGAATAACCACATCCACCTTCTGGCACAAGCCAGGATAGGTCTGGTGGAGCCAATCTAGATGCAGCTGCTCAAGCTGGGGAGTGTACTTTTGCTTGGCCTCCAGCAGCTCAATCTCGTTGGTCCGAGAGGCCAGTGTCTTCGTCCATCGTCCCTTCACACTACTGGCATCGTGATGAGTGTACCTGTTTGCAAATGGCTCGTAAACGCCATAATGTCCACGCTTGGAGGGGTCCAATCCGCAGACAAAGGCCTTGATGGACAAGTCATCCAGATCTGTGAACGGAATTCGTGTTCGAAATTTGGGACCACTCATTTGTTGAGTCTTGAGTGATATCTTGGTAATGACGTCGCTGACAGTCGCGTCATCAATCAAAGGAGCATTGCTTGCTATCTCTCGAAGACTCTCGTTTGTTTCCAGCTGGCAGAGACGTGTCTGGAGTGAATACTCAGTGTGTCCAATCATTTCGGTTAGCTGCTTGAAAATTTTCTTCTGAGGGATAGCGAGCCTCTTGGCGGCCACTGCAGATTCCAGAAGCAGCCTATCCTTTGCGGGGTTGAACCTGTCTCGTCGTCGTCCTTTCTCTCCTCTTTGAAGAGAATTCCTGCTGCGGCTCTTTTGTTTTACTGGCTGAAACTCGTCAGCGAACTCGGCTCCAGCTGTGTGTTCATTGTCCTTGTCATTATTGTTTTCTTTGACGAGTTGACCGTGATCTCCGTTCGGGTCTTCATTGTCGTCCCCGCGTTCTTCTCCGTCCTCTTGATACTCATCATCAGAGTCACTCTGGACGAAGAACTCGGCTTGTCTCTCTCTTGAAAACTCAGTTTCGAAGTCGTCGCAAAAGCCGTCATCTTCGTCCAGCAATACTCGTCGTCGCTTGGGAGTTTCACTAGGTTCAGTAGATGGTCGTTTTTCTGGTGAAGCAGGAGCGCTGTCTGCGAGTTGCTTGGATGCCTTACCCAGCGATTTAGAGGGTGATCTGCTTGGTCTTTCATTATGAAGAGTCGTTTCTCGTTCTGATTTTGAGTCCGATCCTGGTTCCAATTCTGACTCTGACCTCGCTTTCCGGCTAAGATGATCCGGTGCTCTCTCGAATTGTTCCTCAGGCTCTTTGAACTGCTCTTCGACATGGAACTCATTAGCCTCTGTAACATCTGCTTCCGAATGTTGACTCTCCCGAGTGTATGATTCAACGGTGTTATCAGAGTCTGGCTCAAGTTCTCCTTTTTGGAATTTTCTGTTCCGATAAGTCCGAGCAGTAGGTTGTGCAAAAGACAGTCTCTTAGCAGGGGACTCGCTGGGAGAAGGGTGTGAATCGGGAACCGAGTCCTCATCCCTCTGTGCTTCCTGTTCCGATTTTTCTGCGTCGTCTGAGTTATCTGAGCTGTCAGAGTCGTCAGAATCGTCAGAATCTTCCGAGCCATCCGAACCATCCGAGCCGTCCGAGCCGTCCGAGCCGTCCGAGTCGTCCGAGCTTTTGGAGCTGCCCTGCTGAGGGGTACCTTCTTCTGCTTCTTCTTCTCGCACTGAATATTCCCGTTCCTCCCGTTCCTCCCGTTCCTCCCGTTCCTCCCGTTCCTCCCGTTCCTCCCGTTCCTCTTCTTCCTTCTCCTCCTCTGACAACGCTGCAGAATCTTTCAGTCCTTCATCCTCCTTCACCTTCTTGGAAGATTCGATCACAGGATTACTGTCAATGACTAACGCGTCGTTCTTGTCTTTAGCACGAATGCCCAAACCTCTTTTCCAATAATGACTGACTATGGCCGTGATTCCAGAGCCACTTCTCGTTGAGGGGGTCTCAAGATTGGCACTCGTTGGAGAAGGTGTGTGTTGGAGCTCACTGAAGACAATTGCGCGATCATGGAACTCAAACGAAGGGTACATTTGCGTGTGGTGAGCTCTTTCGCTCTTGGAACAGATGTTGATAGAGCCTGGAGACGGAGCAGGTACTTCGACTCCAGGAAGTGCGGCGATCACCGCCTGGCGCTTGATGGTCCCTGGAGAAACATAAAATTCGTTCTCTGGCTGTTGTGTCATGTGTTGTTGTGTCATGTGTAGGAGTAGCTGGGAGGTCCAAGGTAAAATTGTAGTACGACGATACTGGTACGGTACCACTGGTACGATCAGTTGTATCTTGTTTTGTGTGTGTCCTTTACTGAAAATACTACCAGGGGTGTGAAGTAAGAAAATAGCGTTTGTCCAGGGTTGAGGGTAGTAAAGGTCTAATGTTAGTACAAAATAGACTGTGCCATGAGAGCGGAGATTGGGCGTCGTCCGGTGATGGTTACCACAATAATACTTACCTGGAAGGAGCCGATTACTTACTCACTAGGAGAAAACGGAGGAGACGGGGAACAGACGGTTCGGGAAAACTGATTCGACAGGGGGACTAAGATACCACGTACCAATAGTCAACAGGAACAAACGGGACCTGTTTTACGTTGCAGAGTCTGAAGTTAGTAATAAAGTCTTAACCAGGGTTAACGATCACCTTAAGTAATCCGAATAGCACCTGGCAGAGAGCACCAACGAGCGGATGACACCAGCGTTGACGGATAGTGCTCTAAGGGCTGACGACCACATAGAGATATGATCTAACAAATGAGGTGCCGTTGACGTGATAAGTGTCGTGTCACGGAATGCAATCACTCGTGGCCGAAGGCCACGGACAAGCTGATACTAACCAAAGTAACGACGAAGTAAGTTGAAAGTGCAATAATCATTAAAGAAGTACATAAGCTAGTATTTATAGATGGAAGGAAGTTGGCCTCATCTACACAGAGACAAAGGAGAACTACCTTACAACAAAGAGGACAAAGAATGTATCTCACGTGTTTGTAGGAAAATGGGGCTGCTTAAAGACAGAAATCTGACATTTTAATGTACCATATGAGGCAAAGCTCAGTACACTAATATGCTGTAGAGAAATAAGGTTTCACTGGGAGAGCAGATACGGAATCAGGGTTAGGGTAGACTCAAAACATTGGTACAGTATTCACAAGGGGTATCGTACGTACCAGTAGTGTGTGTGCCACATATTTGACGCTCGTGAATAGAGTTCTTAGAGGGAAGACAGAATAAGTATACCCTAATCCCTCCAAAAGTACAAGGGCATACAAAAAGTACGTACTTGTACTTGTAGGGGTAACTTTACCTCCAATTGGACACAAAAGATTAAGAGTATCAGCTAGTTAAGATTATGCTGATTGGAATGGGAGTATTGCTACAGGAATATACAAAAAACATTCTTTTGGGGATGTACTCCAGAAAGAAGTACTAGTACTGTTGTATCTGTTGCAAAGGGTGTCATTCTTCCTGTGGAAATGAGATTAAAATATACCTGTGTGTGTGGATATTTCTATCCTTGATTGGTTAGGCATGCGAAACCTTAATGCGAAACCTTAATGATGTAACACGAGGGATTAGGGTAGACCTATTTTGTCTTTTCCCACATATTATCTTTCTTTCTACTGTTGATACTTATACATGTACTGGTACGAGTACCAGGTACCGGTACTAAAGGTCAAGCCAACACGACATTAACCAAGCAATGACAATACCCAACTCTCCAACAGACAGACCTCCCTCAGGCCACCCTCCCACAGACATTCATGCAAACAATCATGCAGACCATCCCGCGACCCTGGAGGACAATCCTACCAGGTCCAATGGCAAGTGCAAACAGGTAACTACTCCCGAGCGATGCATCTTGAAGATCAAGGACAGACCCGCTGTGAATAACTGCAACTTCAGCAAAGAAATCTTCGAGCACTTCTCTGCCAAGAAAACCCTCTCCGCCATTGCTAACGGTACTATGCAGGAAATCAACGAGACACCAGGGAAGGTGTATTTCTCGGAGGACATCCTTTGCAACTTCAAGGTCACTAAGGCAAACATCCAGTCGTTAGAGAAACATGTCTATGAGTCGCTTCAGGTTTTATCCACACACAAAGACATGAAAGGCAACGTGATCCCCATAGACAACATCATAGCCTGGGTGATTGACAACATCAGACCTGCCGCGCATAAGGGTTCTGAGTTGAACGAGAACTACCTCAACACGGCTAAGTCTACTCTCCTACGAGCAAGCTGCGTCGCGAGTCCCGTTACCGTAAAATGCGAATCGCAAGTTCGAGAAATCGCCAAGAAAATGTTCCACGGTAAGGTCATCGCAGCTCCCGAGCACAAGAAGAACGTGCAGTCTGACTACGATAGGCTCAAGGAGGATTACGAGTATCTCAAGATCCACGTCCCTCTGATGCACCTTCTCGAAGTCTTTAGTGCGGGGGCTGAGAAGACTATCATCGACCGTGCCATCACGTTCTTCGGGGAGGAGTACATCCGTGCCCTCTCTGCAGCCAGATTCTGGGACACGTTCAGGAACGTCCAGGAACTTGACGACTACATTGGTCCCGGACCTATCCAGCCTCTCAATAAGTCAACCGACCTCGAACCCGTTCTCACAGTACGACAAACTCAACGACCTCTATTTCAGTACATGATCAAAGCAATGCATCACACCCTCCTATACAGCGAAAATCTCCACCATATCGAACCAGGCACGGACATGACACCCGACTACTGCTTCGTAAGCTACATAACTGATTTCGTCAAGTTCAAAGTATATGAGAAGTACACGAAGGAAGAAAAGAGAAGGTATCTCTTTATGGAACCGGCTGCATACTATCCAAAAATCGAGGACAACGATGAATTCTACGGATGGGCAAGACAAGTGATAAGTTACCTCAACGACACTGCCATGAAAGAATGCGAACCCGAATTTTTCGAGAAAATCAACGAAAACTTTTACAAAAACGTCCGCCACATCAGCGGATTGGCCCTCGAACTGCGATTTGCGCCCATCACCGATTTCCGCTCGTTCCATTCTTTCATAGAAATCTTCATCGATTTCATGTTATGGAATGACCCGGAGATACCTGACGAATACATCAGACCTGGGAATAGAAAAAAAAGACGACGTGGCTAGAAACAAAGACACTGGCAAGAGGCCCCATCCCGAAATCCCGAAATCACGTCGACGCGAACAGACTCGGGAGACAAGCCTAAGCGAGTAAAGAGAGATGCAGCCAAGCAAGACGACGCGAAAAAGGGCAAGCCTATCAATTACCTCGATCCCGAATTCGTGAGAGTCTTGGACGAGAACTACCCTACCGCTTTTCAGTTGTGCCATTGCACGATCCAAAGAAGATCTGTGATTAGTTTGCTTATCGGTTGGACACCGTAGGAATCTCAAGCTCTACGCACACTAAGTGGAAGACTGCGAACTAGCAAAACTGATCAAAATCGAGAACGACACAGATGCAAAAAGGGACTACTTGTACCTGGGAGGCAACATGATCATTGGTGTTCTGAAAGAATCCATACGGACAAAACGAGCTGACTCGACATGAGATACTAGCCATAATAATCAATTTTTATCCCTGATGGAGCTGTGCAGATCTATCCAAACCCGTAATTAGCTAACAGTGCCTCGATGGCCAAAATGAAGTATCTGGCAAAGTCGATGTTCGGCCATCACGCGCATAGGGAAACTGACAGTTCCGAGGAAGTCATCGAAGCCCTTATGCTGCTAAAACAGTGATCAAATGTACAACACGAAGAAGATTGTAAGCATCGACAAAATGGAAATGACAGCCTGCGAGACCCTGCTGAAGAAGCAACCAACACTCTTACGTTCCTGAGTAGGGATCCGATGTTACATCCCTGTCGAGATGGGAAGACAGAAGTCAAGAAGCAAGAGGCCCAGCTCCAGAAAGATCATCTGCTTGGCCCTGACGACAGCAGGGACCATAGCTTCATGCGGGTACCTGGAGTGTGGGAGGGAAATACAATCAAACATGTCACACCAGCTCTCATCCAACATGTACTGATGTTCTCTATATGTTCATCTCTGGAAGGGCATTAGAACAGCTGAAACAACGTGTTATCGGAATTCATCAAGCCGGTATGTAAAGATTAAGTGTATTCAACGTTGTTACAATCATATCAGTTGCCAAGGAAACGGTGGCAAGACACAGTTTGGATCATGATATGAGTACCTACAAGTACAAGTGTAAGTACGACGTAGAGTACTGAATGATTCCGTACTGTAGTCCCATCTGTAGGTAAAACGATAATACTGTAGTCAGTTAAAGGAACGAGTACTCGTACAACTTCGTACGATACTTATACACTCTCACACTCTGGAAGCAGATAAATTTCTACAGTACAAGGTACCAGTAGCCACAGCGTAGCCTCACGGCATGACCATGCCTATCTTGACCAATGCACGTCACAATGTAGACTTTGGTGGCGTCCCAGATGCACAACAACGGAGCGTATTAAGCGGTGTCAATCGCGTGTACCAAGCGCGTCTTAATGAAGCTATTGGATATTGGCTACAAGTACGAGTGTCAGGGGTAGAAGTATCGTACTTATTCTACCTAGAGGTTGTCTTATCACTCCTCCAAGGTTGCTCGCCCTGACTAGCAGTAGCTGATCTGCAATTGCCTAATGGCTGACAATGGTCTCGTACCTCACCGTTTTATATTCCAAGGCTGTATTACACAAGAGTGGACCACTATATAGTAAATAATTGCCGCAACGACGGCCCTGTGCCATAGCAACGGCTAAAGCAACGAGTACAATAACTACCACGACAGCCGCAGCAACAATGACAAAGTTGATAGTCGGATACCACCACGATGAGTTATTTTGACCGAATTAGGTATTGTTATGGAATGTGAGCCAGAGACAATGGAGCTGCACGTTGACTTAACTCCCTTTTGGATGTTGTACATAGCTGCACGCATTTTCGTGCAGAGTAACATAGAGTTCCCCGATTTGGATGCTAAATGACACTGCGCGTCACTTTTAGCGCGCGTTGAAGGGAGGACGACAACAGTATGTGCGTGCAGGACGAGAGGTTGCTGGTATATATGGAATATTGCTTAGATACTATCATTATTGGATAGCCTGCAGTTTCAGGATGGTGTCCATATAAAATTTATCACGAAATACCAAGATTTGGTCAAACTAACGCGTGATTCCAACACGAAAAAAGTGGATAAACGAAAATCATTTATAATTGAGTTCGACGCGGTGGCAAGCGTGACAAAATGGGACCCAAACAACACCGCGTATGAGTTGATATAGAGAAGCTGTTGATACTGTAAGAGTTGGAGATGGTAATAAATGGTGTGTTTCAGTCACTTCGAAATCTCCTAGCACCAAAAAAATACCCTTTAGTTACTCTTTTTTCGCCTTCCAAGACGGCGTGATGCACCTCGACCCTAAACCGGAGGGAACCTAATTCTGTCCAATATATAAGATACGTGTCTCCCAGTGCGAGCGTGTTTTCCTCTCTCCTTTTGCATACCCATCCCCCATCATGTCCAAGCTCTTTGTCCTCAAGCGAGATGGCCGCAAGGAGTCTGTCCAGGTCGACAAAATCACTGCTCGAATCAAGCGTCTGTGTTACGGCCTTGACCCCGACCACGTCGACCCCATCCAGATCACCCTCAAGATTGCATCTGGTATCTACGAGGGTGTTACCACAATCGAGCTCGATAACCTGGCTGCTGAGACCGCCGCCTACATGACCACTCTGCATCCTGACTATGCGATTCTGGCCGCCCGAATCGCTGTGTCCAACCTGCACAAACAGACCAAGAAGCAGTTTTCGCAGGTTGTCTACGATCTGTACCACTACGTGAACCCCCGAAACAAGAAGCACTCGCCTATGGTTTCTAAGGAGCTGTATGACACCGTGCAGGCCAACGCCGACGAGCTCAACGGCGCCATTCTCTACGACCGAGACTTCACCTACAACTACTTTGGTTTCAAGACCCTGGAGCGAGCGTACCTGTTGCGAGTCAATGGCGCTGTTGCCGAGCGACCCCAGCAGATGATCATGCGAGTGTCTGTTGGTATTCACGGCGACAACATTGCCCGAGCCATTGAGACCTACAACTTTATGTCTCAGAAGTACTTCACCCATGCTTCCCCCACTCTCTACAACGCTGGAACCCCCCAGCCCCAGATGTCCTCTTGTTTCCTTGTTAACATGAAGGATGACTCCATTGATGGCATCTACGATACCCTTAAGACCTGTGCTCTGATCTCCAAGTCTGCCGGCGGTATCGGTCTGTCTATCCATAACATCCGTGCTACTGGCTCCTACATTGCTGGCACCAATGGAACTTCCAACGGTATCGTGCCCATGCTGCGTGTCTACAACAACACTGCCCGATACGTTGATCAGGGTGGCAACAAGCGTCCCGGAGCCTTTGCCATGTACCTTGAGCCCTGGCACGATGATGTCTTCGAGTTCTGTGAGCTGCGAAAGAACCACGGAAAGGAGGAGATCCGAGCCCGAGACCTGTTCTTGGCTCTGTGGATCCCCGATCTGTTTATGGAGCGAGTTGAGCAGAACGCCGAGTGGACTCTGATGTGCCCCAACGAGTGCCCCGGTCTTGACGACGTGTATGGCGACGAGTTTAAGCAGCTGTACGAGCAGTACGAGAAGGAGGGCCGAGGTCGACGAACCATCCCCGCCCAGAAACTGTGGTACCACATTCTCGACTGCCAGACCGAGTCCGGCAACCCCTTCATGCTGTACAAGGACGCCTGTAACCGAAAGTCCAATCAGAAGAACCTTGGAACCATCAAGTCTTCCAACCTGTGCTGTGAGATTGTCGAGTACTCTTCCCCTGACGAGGTCGCAGTCTGCAACCTGGCTTCCATTGCCCTGCCCACCTTTGTCACTCGAGACGACACCAACTCGTTCTATGACTTCAAGAAGCTGCACGACATTGCCAAGGTCATTGTGCGAAACCTCAACTCCATCATCGACCGAAACTACTACCCTGTTCCCGAGGCCAAGAAGTCGAACATGCGACACCGACCCATCGCTCTGGGTGTCCAAGGTCTGGCTGATACCTTCATGGCTCTGCGACTCCCCTTTGAGTCCGAGCAGGCCAAGAAGCTCAACGTCCAGATCTTCGAGACCATCTACCACGGAGCCTGCGAGGCCTCTTACGAGATGGCTCTTGAGGACGGTGCTTACGAGACCTTCCAGGGCTCTCCTGCCTCCAAGGGTGACCTTCAGTTTGACCTTTGGAACGTCACTCCCTCCGAGCTGTGGGAGTGGGACGATCTCAAGGCCAAGATCATGAAGAGCGGTATGCGAAACTCGCTTCTGGTTGCTCCTATGCCCACCGCCTCCACCTCCCAGATTCTCGGCTTCAACGAGTGCTTCGAGCCCTACACCTCCAACATTTACTCTCGACGAGTGCTTGCTGGCGAGTTCCAGATTGTCAACCCGTGGCTGCTTAAGGACCTGGTTGAGGTTGGTCTGTGGAACGAGTCCATGAAGAACCGAATCGTGGCCGACAACGGATCCGTGCAGAACATCCCCAACATCCCCCAGGAAATCAAGGACCTGTACAAGACAGTGTGGGAGATTTCTCAGAAGCGAATCATTGAGATGGCTGCTGACCGATCCCCCTTCATTGACCAGTCCCAGTCCCTCAACATTCACATCAAGGACCCCACAATGGGCAAGCTCACTTCTATGCACTTCTACGGCTGGAAGAAGGGTCTCAAGACCGGTATGTACTACCTGCGTACCATGGCTGCTGCTGCTCCTATCCAGTTCACCATTGACCAGGAGGCTCTCAAGACCATTGACTCCAGCACCGCCAAGGCCATGCTGAACAAGAAGCCCTACCAGGAGATCAACTCCATGGCCAACCTGCGATCCATCGAGGAGAAGATTGCCAAGATGGATATCAACGGAGGCAACAAGGAGAACAGTGTCATGGAGCTGATCCGAGAGTCCCAGGAGAAGAAGGAGGCTGAGAAGGAGGCCAAGCGAGCTACTGCCCCTGTGGTTGAGACCAAGGAGGAATCCAAGCCCATCGTCAAGGCCGCTGAGGAGAAGCCCGCCGAGGACTCTCCCATTGCTAAGTCTGAGTACGATATTTACGCAGACAAGGTCCTGGCCTGCTCTCTGGCCAACCCCGAGTCTTGTGAGATGTGCTCTGGTTAACTTTTGGGATATATATAACTTGGTATTTAATGATAATGATAATGATAATTTGAGATTTGGTCTGTACTCTCACAGATGTGCAAGTTCCAGGTACCATGTACCATGGTACTTGTACCCCTTGTACGAGTACCTTGTACTGGGTACTGGTTCCATGTACGATGTACAGTATATCGTACCATGGTACCAGGTACTGGTACGATGTACAGTACTGGTATGTCCAATATTGGAATTATGCTTACTAATGTTATAATGAATTGAATTGTATGAGAAAAAACGGCCATTAATATTAACCCTATGGACCGGTAATAGAAGAAGATTTATACAATCAAATATGACCACACACTATTCCTCTGAAACCTGGTATTCTCAATAAGTTGATTCACAGCTATTTATTCCCTCTGAGCTTTATAAGCAAACGACAACATGAGTACACCTAAAAGTACGGTACTTGTACTGTACCAGCACCGTGGAGTTGCTACTTATACCAACCATACCTCAACAAGTCTAAAGATGATGATCCTCAGCTCTCACCACCTGAATTGGTGGTGCGGAGCAAAAAGAATGGACGACACCGGAATCGAACCGGGGACCTCGCGCATGCTAAGCGCATGTGATAACCAACTACACCAGACGCCCAATTTTCTTGATTTTGAAGAAAAAGTTGACACCTAACTCTGATATGTGATTATGTAAGTCGCGCTCGCACCAGATGCATTTCCCTAGAATCGAAAAAAAATAATAATAATAATCAAAAAAATAATCAAAAAATAATCAAAAAAATAATTTCTTTAAATACAAGAAAACGGAAAATTGAGGAACCGAGGAATGCGACACTTGCGCCAGTCTTAACAATGGCCGTAAGATCGATGACGTGAGTCCCTAATTCACAATATTCTAGATGTTTGTTGCGTAATATAGCTTAATGATTTTCCCTACTTTTTAGAATCAAAAAATACTGAGATTTCCCTACCAGGTACCAGGGTACCTGGTACCAGTACAATAGGATCAGAAAACAATTAAAAAAAAGAGATTGATGGCGGAATTGAGTACCAGTACCCTTACACGTGTAACATTTCCCACCTACAAGGTAGGCAGAATAAAAACACACGTGGTTTTTGAGGCATAAAAAGCACTCACAATAACAAATTGTGCGTCTCGACAGGTGATATCTCATAATGGTGGCTCCTACCAGTACCTGGTACCGTACCAGTCATATCCCTTCAGGTTCAATATCTAAAATGTGCATCATAGTAGAATCATCCGTCTGCAACAATCACTTAGTTCCCTAGCATAAGTACTCCTACTCTCACAGTCTCTACCATCTACAGTAAAAATATTATCATTTATTCAAATTAAAATACAAGCACTCTATTTCTACAACTCTTCTCCCCCCTTGCTCCGGTTAACAAGCGAGTAGAAGAAGGAGTCGTTCTTCTTGAGCAGATTCTCTGGTGTATCAAATTCAACCACCTTTCCGGCATCCAGAACCATGATTCTGTCACTGTCCATGACAGTGTTGAGTCGATGAGCAATTGTGAGAATAGTTCTATCTTTGAACTCACGTCGGATCGTCTCCTGTATCAACTTGTCTGTCTCATAATCCACAGCAGCAGTGGCCTCATCCAGAACAAGAATGGGCGAGGGGTTGAGAAGAGCTCGCCCAAGGCACATAAGCTGCTTCTGGCCTAGTGACAGGTTGCTTCCTCCGTCGTTCAGCTTGGTATCCAGTCCTTCATGCTCGTCCACATACGTTCTCAGAGACGAGTGTTCCAGGACCTCCAGCAGCTGCTCGTCGGTGAACTTACCTGCAGGATCCAGGTTGCCCTTAATGGTTCCTTCAAACATTTGGGCGTCCTGGGGAATGATCGAGAGACGTGACCGGAGATCCTCCAGACCTAGCTTGGAAATGTCTTCTCCATCGATTATAATGGCTCCGTCAGTGGCCTCGATGATTCGGAATAGGGCCATAGTAAGGGAGGACTTGCCAGCACCAGTTCGCCCAACGACACCAATTTTTTCTCGGGGGTTGATGGTGAAGGAGATTTCCTTTAGCACAGGATCGAGGTTGGCCCGGTACTTAGTGGAGAAGTCAGAGAAGGTAATCTTACCTTCGTTGGGCCAGTGAGCAGCAGGTTCCTTGGCCTTTAGAGGAGCCTCGGGCTCGATGTTACAGTACTCGTTGATTCGCTCGAGCACCACAGACTCCTGCTCCACGGTGATGGCGGTTCGAACAACTTCACTGAGACTTTGGGAGATGGTGGAGGCGTAACTCATGGCTAGACCAACGACTCCAGCAGACAGTTCTTTCCAGTGGAGAGTGCCGACCAGAGAAAGGCCAGCTGCAAGGAAGATGGCAACACCAATTGCGCTGAGACGTAAAGATAGCCACTGCTGAAGAGAGGCCATTAGGAACCGTGCCTTGGTTCGAGCATCAATTCGAGCAGTACTTTTGGTAGCAAAGTACCGGGGCTTGCCAAAGGCTCGAACAGTAGTCAAACCGGTAAGAGTCTCCTGGAAATGAGAAATTACAGGGGACATAGCAGCAGCGGACAGACGTCGAGCTTCTCGAGAGGTGGCGAGGTAATACTGCTGGATGATTCTGTAGAAGTACAGAGCGGGAAAGATAACAACAAGAGTTGAGGGAGATGTGAGCACAATAACGCAAAGAGTGCTAAATGACTGGATCAGAGAGTTGGAGAATGACACAATAATCCATGTCATCATCCAGTCAATCTTGCCAATGTCCTGCGAGAATCTGGAAGTAAGACGACCCAGAGGAGTCGACTCGAAAAATGACATAGGAGCTCGAATCACAGCCTTTAGCATCTTCTCGTGGAGAACTCTGGAGGCTCTGATGGATCCAAAAGTGTCCCAAGAAATGGAACCAAGAACATCAAACAGGGCGGAAAGAATACCAATGGCCAGGTAACCAAGCACAAGCTGCATGTCGTCCAGGTCAATATTGTCACTTCCCCACATCGCCACCCAGTAGGTACTAACAATGGCCATTCCAGAACCGAACATAGTGAAAGTCACGTACAGAACGATGTTGTGCCATCCTGCAGCAGCAAAGTAGCCCTTGTAGAGCTGGATAATATTAGCAGCTCCGCTGGTGTTGACCTCGCCTTCTACACGAGTTCTTCGGTTGTCATTATCACCAAGTGTGAGAATCGTGAAATGAGAAACAGAAGAGGCTCGTCTGAGGGTGGAAAAGGACTGCTTCTTAGAGTTATCGACGGCAAGATCATCAATTGAAGAACCCGTCTCAGTCTCTTCTTCGTCAGCTTCTTCATTCGTCTCTTCTGTCTTCTTATCACCAGCAGCAGTCTGGAATTCGTCAACCAGCTTCTTCACCTTACCATTCTCCTGAGACATTAGCTCGGCAAACTCGCCTGACTCAACAAAGGTCTTATCTTCAATCAGGTGGATGGTGGACGCGTGTCGGAGCAGGTTGACGGTGTTGGTAGCCATAATAACTGTCTTGGTCTTCAGCAGGCCTTCGGGACCAAACACATGCTTGATCAGATGTGCCTGGACATGCTCATCAACAGCAGAAAGAGGATCGTCGAATAGAAGAACGCTGGCACGGGAGTAGACAGCTCTAGCAATGGCAATACGAGCCTTCTGGCCTCCAGAGAGAGAAATGCCCTTCTCTCCAACCTCGGTCATATCACCATCAGCGAGAAGCTCCATGTCTCGAGTAAGAGCACATGCCTCAAGAACCAGACTGTAAAACACAGGATCTTCTCGAGATCCAAACAGAATGTTGTCCTTGACAGTAGCGTTAAGAATCCAGGGAACTTGAGAGAAGTAAGCAACAGAGCCAGTGGTCCGGGAAGACCCCTCCTTGGTAAATAGCTCTCCAAGGGTGGCCAGCAGCGTAGCTGTCTTACCAGTACCAACCTTTCCAATTATACATACCATGCTACCCTTTTGGGCAGAATAAGAAATGTTTTCCAGTGCGACATTCTCAAACTTGGAATCCCAGCAGAATGTTCCATGGACATTCACGGGGGTCGCGGCAGAAGAATCGTCAGCCTGAGCCTCACCCTCTTCCTGGATGTTGAATTTCTCGACCTCAGTGAGACCCAAGAAACGGTTAATCTTGTCCAGAGCAATCCAAGCCTGGATGATGAACTGGATGATGTAAGGAATGTTGATGAAGGGCTCCAGAAGTCGTCCAAACAAGTTCAGAGCCGGAATTGCATTAGAGGCAGAAAGGGGAAGGTTCTGGAAGAGAACAATGAAGGCAAAGGCGGCGGTAGAAGAGAGATAAGAAGAACTGTTGAACAGGAAGTTCTCGACGCCAGTGAGATAGGAGAGGTAGAGCACTATTCCCAGCTCTTCGTCGTTTCGTACCTTTTCAACCTTCTTGAAAAAGGTGCTTTCCCATCCATACAGCTTGACAGACTTCATGTTGGACAAGAGTTCGTTTGTGAGGGTGTATCGAGACTCGCTAACCTTTTGCAGCTTCAGATAGAGGGTCATCTTCATCTTAGAAATGATGGCAGTGATGGGCACCACGACCAGCATGGCGGCCATTCCTACCCACATAGCATTGCCAATCATGCTGTACATGGTGGTCCAACAAATGACAATCTGTAGGGGCAGAGACCAAACAGTGTGGATGTAATCGAGACAGTTTGAAAGAGAAGCCACATTGTTGGAAAGAATGTTGACCAGCTCACCAATAGACGTCTCTGCGACAGCAGAAGGAGCCAGTTTGAGGGCCTTCTCGTGCACAGCCTGACTCAGAGAAGTTTGGAACCGTAACTTGAGGTTCAGGGTCATCAGGGACTTTCTGTTGTCGAGTACAGATCGCAGGATCATGACGGTGGCAGCCACAATCACGATGGATAGTCCTTGGGAAAGAGGAACGTTGCCTTCATTGTATCTGCCAACAAAGAGAATGAGCTGCTTCAGGAGCAAAGGCTGCACGAAAGGAGCTGCGGTACAAAAGACCTGAAGAAAGGTGATTTTTAGATAGTCGAGGCCATAAATTCCGCTCAAGGTCAAAAGTACAGAAGGGAACTTCTCCTTCTTCTTCTCCTTATAAGCTTGGACCTTGGCGTCCCAGATATTGCTGAATTCGTCGTAAATGTTTTCTGTGAGAAGTTCTCTGGGGGGTTTAGGGATGTGTCCCAGCTTCAGAGTCACCCTGTTACCCAGATCGAGAAGGGAAGCGACGTAACTGTAGGTGAGCTTTGACAGGAAGTTGGAGTCGTCATAGTAAGCTGGTTCAGAAGAGGGAGCATATCTAGCCTCCAGAATGAAGTTGAACAAGCCAAGGAAGCCTATAGACACCACAGTGAAAATGTAAAGAGATCCCACGAATCCTCGTACAAAGATTCCATAAATGACCAAAGATGCCTCGAGGATCTGAAGGCCCCAGAAGGTCAGAACCGCTGTGCTAGCAACCTGTCGTTTCTCGAACTCAAGCTTCTGAATGAACAATACTACGGTGGTTCCCAGAGCGAGGATCAGGGGCGACCAGAAGCGTAAGTCGTCGTGGCCAAAATGTCCAACCAGCGGAATGGCAAGGGCAAAAGCAATCTGGAGGATGGTGATGATCTGTGTTAGTACGAACGCACTGGTGTACTGGTGGCAAGCCAAGACCAGGGCTGTGTCGCATAATACTCACCTGCTTGAGGTTGTAGTCCCATAATGCTGGTCGTTTGCCTGCCAGAGTTGAGAGATGGTAGAGGCCAGGAGCTCCAAACAAAATCACAATGGTGCCAGGTAGGATGAAAAGGCCATTTTGAGACACGCAGGGCGAGAGATCGTAGTACCGCGTGAGCAGCTGCCACCCTTCAGGGTCTGTACAATAGGACATAGTATCGTACTTGCTGTGGCTTGTATCTGAGTGCGGTGATTGGAGCTGGGACGTTTTTATAAATGTTGCCTCTCTGCAGATATGACAGTCTTGCTGCACCTTGATGATATTAAGGTTTCGTTAGTGCGAACAGTGCCAGAATCGAGGAGTGGAGAAACCGAGTGTAGGAGGTTGTAGGAGTGGACTTTTTTTTGGGTCCCGAATGTACTTATGGAATATTTATACAAGGTGGGCATACAAAAATCGTGTATTCTCTCTGATATCCCCATTTAAACCCCCTCTCCACCTCCTTTGTCGACAACGAAACCTAATCATACATCACTGGACCTTATCACCATTGACGAATGTGCCGTGGAAGCAAAGAGTGGAGGAGAGCTGCGGATATGTGAGGCAGATACGTAAATTCGCTGGATTGTTATTGTGGCCTAAGCTCGGATTTGGGGTTTCGCGACCGCTTTTGTTCCGAATCACACTCCCCGCACACCCATCCATGTCGATTTTTCAACTGTACGTGCAGTGAGACAATCAGCCACGCTAAAACTACAAGTGCTTGTTGTCTGAGTATGATACGTGTGCCGTGTGCCACTTATCATAGCAATGGAGTCTCACTGACACATGCAGGCGCCAAAATCACAGACAGCGGATTTTGAAAATAGAACCCGATAGCCTCAGTAACTCCGAATTGCGTGGCGTGTCATGGCCATTACGTCCAGCTATTCAACAACCTGACTGTGCTCGAGATAAAAATGAGGCTGGAGTTGCGTGATGATCCCCATCAAGCTTTGGGTATTATTCCGTCGTCATGCTGTGTGAATTTTAGCGCGCGAGGAGGAAGCATGATTGGTATGGCAAGTCGAGCTGGTTTTGAGCTGGAAGCCGTTTAAATCGCCAATTGGTCTTTTTTATTTTTTGCCATTCTTGAAATCTGCCCAGTGTCTTTTTATCGCCACTTGTACATTCTGTCAACTCCCGCGCCGTGCGCTGGCATCCCCCGCAATATACACTGTCAGCTCGAACGCCGCACGTGCTGTAGGTCTCCCGTGAGATATCAAACCAGACGGCTCCATTCTGGGATGTTAGGTAATGGGATAGGTGAGCACGGTTCAGTCATGATAGAGGATAGTGGCATCCATCTACTGTAATAATATGCCACCAACCCTAGCCTCTTCATTTTCCATCTTGGCAACGGTATTACCAGTAACCTGCTCGTATTATAATCACACCCGTAATAGATTAACCACAAACGAACCTGTGGAAGTTAATAATCAGTGTGTGGCACATTGAAATCTGGGCTTGTCTGGTGGATGACGGATGTCTGTCTTGTAGAAAGGAGTATCCACTGGCCTAGAATCTCTTGCTGATGGATGGCCATGTGCACAGCTCAATTGTTCCTGCTGAGAGTGAGTTGTAATGAAGTCTTTGTATTAACAAAATATTAACAAAATCAACAAGTGTCACAATCATGCGCTTTGCTGATATATCCCGCATCGCACTTGCAGAGATCAATTATTCGCCACTGAGGGGGCTGTCTCGGTTTATACTCTACAAGTACCCCCTTGCACTTGCACTGGGATACATCGAGATTATATTACAGTGTTATGGGTGCGGTGGGTTCGGCTTAATATACAGTACCTGGTACCTGGTACCTGGGAGGAGGATACATCTATCAAAGATTATTGAGATGAGGGCATTTCCCTAGAATCAAAAAAAAAAGGTCAATGGGCTGGACACACGATCTCAAACCCCCGTAACGCATTCATGAGCATGTGTGATATATAGCCTGACATTTTTCCAGGTACAGAATTGCTTTTGTGACGAACTCCACGGTGTGTGAAGATAGCAAAGCGGCTATGTTGTAACAATGAGGTTAGTTATGCTTAATGCCCCAATAACACCGTTGATTCGCAGCGCTCGAGTGTTGTTCGCGTTATTAGTGCAAATAATATCAGGAGGATAGCTGTGGACCCTGATATCTGTCATGGGGGAGGGCGATAAGCAAAGGTGCTGATAAGGAGAAGCAGCCATCGTCCATCCCTTTGCACCGCGGTGCTTTACTACAAGGTAAAATTCTCGTACCAGGTACATGTACTCCTCTTGTTCAATGCTAAATCAATAATGCTATAAATGCGAATGTCGCCGGCGACATAATGTGTGTGTGTAAGTGCGTGTGTTGTGTGTGTGTGTGTGTGTGTGTGTGTGTGTGTGTGTGTGTGTGTGTGTGTGTGTGTGTGTGTGTGTGTGTGTGTGTGTGTGTGTGTGTGTGTGTGTGTGTGTGTGTGTGTGTGTGTGTGTGTGTGTGTGTGTGTGTGTGTGTGTGTCTATGCTGTGATCTCATCACCACGAGTGTCTCATAAAGGCATCATCGTAGGTGACTTCTCCAGAGGGCCAATCTCCTCGGAACTTGCGGACCTGAAAGTACTGAGACGGCACGCCCATCAGCGACAGGTCTCGACGAGGAACGAATTCAAACTGCTTGTAGAACTCGGGATTGCCTAGCAACACCACGCCACCGGCGTCGAGCTGGTCTCGGCAGTGCTCAATAGCTGTATGCATGAGGTTGGCACCAATCCCGTTGCCCTGGAAGTCGGGCAACACCGCAATGGGTCCAATGCCGTACCACTTAGGGCTTTGGACCTGGCCATCCACCTTGACCTCGCTCAGAAAAATAGTACCGACCACCTGCTGTGTGTTGTTGTCAATGGCGACCCAGGACGCGGTGAGTGCACCTGTGGTTCGTAGGTCGTGCACAATCTCCTGTTCCTGGTGGTTGGAGATTGCGAGCTTGGCAAAAGCGGACTTGATCACATTGGAAATGTCATCCTTGTGCCATGGCAGCTCCGGGGAGATCTTTACGTCCACAGTCGACGTTGTTGTAGTGCTCCAAGAGAAGATCATTGTGTGTGTAGCGTTGTTCGATGAGGTGAGTGTAATGAAATGCAAGTCGTCTTAGTCGTGTTGTCCCGTTGTAGTGGTTGTCTGTTGGTAGTTTTTTCCGAGTTCTAGTTCCTCCGAGTTGTAGTACTCTTGAGTGGTGATGCTCCAGTGTCGTCCTTTCAATCGGTGGTGAAGATATATAAATTCTCTTGAGGCGACAGTGTGCGCCATACATGTATATAAATCAAGTTCGGGCGGAGATGCTTTTCTTCTTCCCTCTACCCGATTAGAGTTAGACCCTGGTAGAACTTTTTGGTTTCAAAGCTAAAGGCTATAGCTAACCGGCCCTAAAGCTGTCCTTACAGTCAAGGTCAAGACAGGCAAACGTGGAATTTGGCTGATTCCCAGTCTTGCTATCTTTAGCCGGACATCATCTCCCACCTCCGAGTAAAAAACTCAGTACTTCCTGCAAATATCGCGTATTTTCTCTTCTCCGGTTTTCTCCTACATTCCGGATTCTGCATGTCCCCCAGATTTTTTTCTCCGCTTCGAACGTTGTGGTGGATATTTCGGATGATCGGCAATTGGCCAGCTGCAGCAGACGATCTGTTTAGGATCAACTATAGTTAGTTGGGGCTTTTGTGTGTCTGGGACAATTTCCACATTTGACTTGGGACATAATTTACGCACATCGGAGCTGTAGGCGGTAAAAAAAAACCAACACCCAACACTCAACAACCACTTTTAAGATCCTCAACAGAAAATAGCAGAACAAAAAAACGTCCAGGTGGCGTCTACATTTACCACAAGCAGAAGAAGAATCAAAATCCGGGGAACAATGAGATGGAATAATCAGAACTGCCAAAAATCACGCGGGTTGGGGATTGTTTATACTCTTAATTCCTTCAAACTCCGATCACCGCAGTGTAAAATAAGTTCAGCACGGGATCATCTGAGGTCGATACTGCGGCATTAAAAATCCGGGGTATCTATAGAAACGGAGGAGATGAGCAATATTTGGCCTCGAAGAGTGGAGCGTGATTATGCGTCAATCTCCGGTTGCTAGATGAGTTGCTATATATATATTTGCTAGACAAGATTGCTAGACGAGTTCCCAGCCGCTACAGGTTGACAGGCTACAGTCGTACTGTGCCAGGTGTTTGTCTCTGACTTGCTCTATAAATGTCTAAGACGTAGCAACCAGTCACTCTCCTATTGTCCCTTACCCTGCGGCTACCAGTAGACGACTCACAAGGCTTGCGCCTTTTTTTGAATTTCAGCCAGCCCAGATCTCTGGGTCCAGCCTTGTCAATTGTATATTACAGTACTCGTACAACCTAATTCGGACATGGGCATCTCGCATGCATATGTATGGAATGCAAGAAGCAGCATGGAATATATATAGGTTCGTCGCATTGGATTGATGATATGATGGATTGTATTAACGGGTATATCTTGATGATCAGTTTTCTATACAATATTCATTTACTGAGATGGTTAAATCAAATTCTGTTACGTAGCATAGTACAAGGTGTTGCTTCACTCACTATCATTCACCCGCCTTGCTTAAAGACCAACTCCATTGTAGGCCACAGCGTTGGGAGAACCCTTGAGGTTAGTGTTGAGAACACCGGTGTTGGACTTGATGAGGGTCTCAACCTGAGCAGGAGTCAGAACGTTGTCGTAGATAGACAGGTAGTATGAGGCGAGACCGGCGACGTGGGGAGAGGCCATGGAGGTACCAGACTCAACTAGGGTACCCGAGTCGGACTGGTAGGAGGCAGAGATGATCTCGGAACCAGGAGCAAAGACATCTACACAGGTTCCGTAGTTGGAGCCCTGTCCTCCAGGCCACACAGAGAGTCGATCAGAAGAATCAATGGAGCCGACGGTAATGATACCGTTGGTGGAGGCTCCGATGTTACCGGGAGAGTCGCCACAGGCGTCCTGGGCATCATTGCCAGCAGCAATTGCGACAACCAGGCCCTCCTGTGCGGCTCGAGCCCACAGGGCATCCTGGGAGGCAGATTTGGGTCCTCCTCCAGAGAAGTTAAGAACTCCACGGGGAAGAGTGTTTCTCTTGGAGATGAAGTCATTGAGGGCCCAGGTGAAACCCTGGTTGATGACGGAGAGAGAGGACGATCGACCGGCGAACACCTTGACGGCCACCAGCTTGGCGTTGGCGTCCACTCCGTAGGTCTTGCCTCCGACAGTGCCAGCAACGTGGGTGCCGTGGCCAATGAGATCAGCATTGGTGGAGTCAGCAAAGTTGGCTCCCCAGACAGCTCGACCTCCAAACTCAGAATGGGTGGTTCGAATACCAGAGTCAACCACGTAGGCCACGGTAGGGTACTTGCCCACAGTCTCTCGGACATAGGCGTAGTTTCCAGTCTGGGCCTTCTTGTGGGAGATTCGAGACAGACCCCACTGGGTCACAGGAGTCGTCTGGATGGCTCGCTTGTCGTTGGAAGAGCCAGGAATCTCAGGAAGAGACACAATGGTGTCTGGCTCGATGGTCAGAACAGACGACTCCTTTAGCTTGTCAACAATGGTGGAGTTGAACTTTCCAACGAATCCCAGAAAGCCAGAACCGTCCTTGTAAGCTGGGAGATCAAGGGCCGAGGTGATACCATTGGAAGAGTCCTCATCAATCAGAGAATCCAGCTTCTGGATTTCAGAGGCAATCTGGTCAACAGAAGCGCTGGTGTCGAAGACAACAATAAACTGGTCAGTCTCGTCAAGATCTCGCTTGTGGTGCTTGAACTTCTTGGACTGCTTAGCGACCACCGACAGGATGGATGAGTAAGCAGCAGCAGTCGGGCCCTGACCAACAGCTGCAGGGGCAGCATCAGGTGCAGGGGCAGGAGCTGCTAGGGGGGCTGCCATAACGGCAGTGAGAATAGAGAAGGCGGTAGCGAGTTTCATTGTTGGAAAGGAGGGAGTAGGGTGGGTTGATGATCTTTCCATGGCCCGTCTACGGGGTTTATATCGTGTTCTGGACACGAGAGTATCCAGAAACCCTTGATATTGCGTCACGTAACACGGCTCTTGCCAAGACGTGCCAAGACGATGCCTTCAATACTTGGCGCTATACGGGTGGAGTGGGTGCACTAGTTGGTGCCGTGCCTTGTCAGAGGGGTCAGGGAGGTTGGACGTGTTGATACGCGTTGATACATTGATTTGTACATGTAAGAAGTTCCTATCTTCGGCTCTTGTGATTCCATGCCATCATGGTACATATCTTCACCAGGAAATCTCGCTAACATCGCCTATCTCATTGATAACTGCCTATCATGATCCCTGAGGCCGATCACAGAGTTTGGTCACTTCCCGGTGCCTAGCAGTGGCGCCATTGCCGTTAGAACCCTTGTGTCCCTGGCCAACAATCTAATCACACAAAGAGGAGAAATTACCCACTCCACCAAATTGATGCCAGGAATTTACCGTGGCGTTTGATTGAACAATGAGCAATTTAGGATGCAAGATAAGCAGTATCCTTGTATGCAAAAAGCTTGCAGCTCAGATGTATATTATGTTTCAGGCATGCATAACACCCCGGATCTAGGTGGGCGGTAACAACGGCCTCGATTAAGTACGTCTTTGGACACAACGAGTCTACCTCGAGGCGGGACTGCACGGCACTTGTGAGACATTCCTATCGTACCTGACACGCTCAATTTCGCCAATATTATGACTTCGATGAAGGCCCACTATGAGAATCCGAGCAGAGCCACACAACCTCGCTAGTACTAACCCAATCACTCTACTACTGTACTACGTAGCCCTTGGCTGTGTGGAACTTCAACGTGACTTGGTACTCGTACTCTCGACTTGACGATGGTTTGCTACTATTCTCTTACCCTGTCAATAAATCATGTGCAATACTACACACTTAGCTGAATAGTGGCTTGATTAGTGTCTTCATGCATGCAGGATGCACGAGTCTACCCACCCATAACGCCCTCGGGCCGCTCACCCTCTCGCACAACAATAACTTTGCGAGATAACAACTCTCGCAGGTCTCCTGTGATGGCAACAGGCTCGGAGCCGTCCGAGGAGTTGCGTCTGTCCTCATTCTTGCGGTCAATAAGCTCGACAGTCCGTCTGAATCGGTAGAACAAAAGCTCGGCTCGAACAAGGAGCTCGTCCAAATCAATGGTCATGGACAGCTCGTTCATGTACTTTAGAATCTCATCGAAACCAGCCAGATGCTCAATCATTACATCCTTGTGCTTATCTAGGATAGCCAGGCACACGAACAAAACAAATTGAGATGACAGATAGTCTGTCCACAAGACCTCCCATAGACGCAAAACATCATCCCACAGCAGCTCTCGCTTGAACCACACCAGTAGCATCCTGAAAAAAAAGAACAGGTTGGTTGACTCGGTCTTCTCAAGGTGTTTGTACAGTGAGGGGAGCATAAATTGAACCAGGTGGTCCAGACAAAGAAGCTGGTTTCTCATGCCACTCTGGTCACGCAGGTAGTTCCGCTCCATGCGCTCCATGAAAGCCGAAAACGCCCAAAACGCCAATGTGTCATCCTGCAGCACAACGTACAGCGGCGACAGGAGGTCTGACATTCCTTGAACATAACCCAGGTTCTTGTTATGCTGGTTGTATGTGATCAACATGTCACGAAGCTGAATCAAATGAATGTTGGAGTTAATCTGAGACGAAAATCCGAACTCGTCTTTATCGTAATTGTCATCGTCGCCGTCCTTTTTGGCGTCACACTCAGAAAAAAATTTGATGTTTCTGTCAGTACGGTGCACGTCCTTTTCAATTCGAGAAAGCTGGTCTCGCCAAAAGTCGTCTCTATCGTTGTCCTCCTGTACCCACCACTCCTTCTTGAGCCGGTTGTAGTCAACTCTGAGCTTTGACACCAGTTCCTTGCGCTCTGCCGCGGTCGAGTCCCAAGGATACACGCCAAGCAAAAACAGCCAGCCCTCGGGTCTCACTGTGGGAGCTAATCCCCCGTGGAAAATACGCTCCTTGACCTCATTCACAGTGACAATAAGTCTTCCATTGTAGTCAAAGAAGGCATTCCACTCAGCTAGCGAAACTTCATTTCTTCTCTGTGGGTTGTTTTCCGCGTCAATAAGCTCGAACCCCTCATCAGACACCAGTTCCCGGAGCTCATCATCAAAGAGCACCTTGAGCTTTGCCTTCTGACTCTCTTCCGCCACACTGAGAGCCCACTTGGCCAGGTAGATTCGAGCAGAGTCGAAATCGTCTCCAATCTTCTTGACCTCGGGTTTCATCAGAAGCTGCCGGACTGGCTGTGGCGATGAGTCCCAGACACCCTGAGACACCTTTCGGGTGAGTTGTGTCACCCTTGCAAGGTTGCTAAGAAGACCCCAACGGATATCTGATATCGCCTTCTGGACCTGAGCACCTCGGTCTATGATAGTACCTCCAGATCCACGGCCTGGGATGCCTGCGATGGGTTTAGAGGGTTCCGAGGAGCCTCCAGTGAGATTGGTACCGAACCGCTCAGCATCACCCTCTCTAGGGTTGATGAGCATAAACGAGTGATCGCTTTCTGCTCGTTCGATGTTGGCATACTTTGAGAGAACCTGGATGAAGTGATCGCCACCCCAGAACATGGACGAACCCGACTCACTGTCAAAGGTCTCAAACTTTCTGTTGCGTCTCTTCTGCTCCATGATTGTAGACTGGCTCTCAGCGTCGTGGAAGTAGAGTGGCGGGAGCTGGTCTTCCTTGGAGCGTGTGTGGATGGTGATAGATCCCCACCACCAGCCAAGAGAGGGCTGTTTGACCTGTAGAGAAAAGATGTCGCTGATGGGGATGGAGAAGGCATAGCTGGAGAAAGACGATGCGGGAGGGGGCGACACTAGCGTCTCGGCTAAGTCGATAGACGACGAGGCTGGAGTGCCGCTCTCCTTGATGTCGACTTTGACATAGGACTCGAAGTCGGCTGCTGATTCTTGCAGTTTAGATTCCGGGATCCATGCAACAAGGATCTCCTTGTCGGTGGATGCTCCTCGAGGTTTGGCGAGTGCTAGAAACCCGGGTATGTTGTCCTTAGAAGAAGGCGTAGGGTGAACATAGACCTGAGTTAGTACTGGTGTGAGTTGCCATAGCGTTTTCAAACTTGTCAAAGATGAGCTCAATGGCTTCTGCGCCACCATCCCTTCTTGTACTCACCTTGCTTTTGCTAAATAGCAACTGGCACTTTGAGCTGCTCATGTGTTCAACGATCACAAAGCTGTCGTGGGAAGTAGAAGGCGAAACGTCAACCGAGTTGGCACGCTTCATGAATGGTTGAAGAGGTCACTATCAGTTGCGGTGGCGCTGCATGATACAGAGTTTATTGGGAGGCGTGCTAAGATATGCGAGATGATGTAGCAGAGCATGCAAGCAGATGGTGACGAGGAAGGATGAGGGTCGCTTTCGATCGAAAGATATAACGGCTTGTTGGGATAATACAAATATGTTGTTCTTATGGTATTAAAAAAATCCTAATATTTCCCATGATATGCCACAATACTATGTCTTCCAGGACTGCAGTTGAACCTGCATTCGAAAGTTATCGAAACAAACGTATTACGGGCACCCCTTGCATCAGAATAGAAAAAAAATTGCTGTAATTTTGATAGGTTGTCCTTTGATTCTTATTTTTCCTCAATTGATGTTGATGTCATTGTGTCTATTCAAACTCTCTGGCACTGCCTACTTGTACACATCCTACCTGCGATGTTTGTACAAGCGGCTAAGCATTGCCCTGGTGGCTATTTTAAGACGTGTTCACACAGTGATAACAAGTATAGTATGATACAAGGGTACCTGTACAGTACGATACATGGAACCGGTCTCTGGTACAGTATCTGTACTTGCAACTGCAGTAGTCTTGTAGAAAATGCACTCTATTTACAGAAAACTACCACATTAGTCTCTGAGAGCTACCTTAAAGCTCGCCTTCCTCTACCCCAGTAATGTATACCTTCTTGTACCCCCTCAATTGAGCCGCACTCCTTGAACACCCTTGTTAGTAACGCTTGCAATCCAATCTCCTGATGCACTCCAGCAAATGTTATTAACTTCGGCTGAGTCCGTGAAGGCCGAGTCCAGATGGTAGTCGCCTGGCACAGCCGTATTCCACAAGATTATCTGCGAGTCGTCCGAAGAAGATGCCAAAAGTCTCTTTCTCTGTCCACCTACAACCACACTCTGGGGGCACCACTGAATGGCGTTCACGGGGGCCTGGTGCTGTTGAAGGACGTCGATGGGCATTCCAGGTTGTCGAATGTCCAGAATGAGCACCTTGCTCGAGTTTCCGGCGAAAGTGGCCAAAATGTTGCCGTCATAGGGGCAACCAGCAATTCGAACCAGTGGAGGGGGCTTGGGTGGGTCATATATGATTGTAGAATGGTCGAGAGCTCTGAGATCAAAGACACGGACCGATCCATCGGCTCCGACCGATGCAAAGACATCCGTGGATCCTGCTGTGAACTGCACGTCGTACACCTCCTGGTCGTGCGCAATGAGTTGGGTACGTGCGGACGAAGTGTTCAAGTCCCACAGCGTACACGTGGTGTCTATGGACGATGTGATGATGAGATGTGGTGCGACCTTGTTCCAGTCAAACGAGGTGATAGGTGAAATGGACCCGGACTTGGAGTTGGACAGCGAACATCGCTGCTGCAAGAAGCCCTTGGACGAGTCGTACGACCAGATGCGCAGGCAGTCGCCTGATGTGGCAAACTGCCGCTTTCCCTGGGCGTCGAGCCTAGAATCCCACGCCAGCTTGGTGCATGGGTATGGCACGGCTGCTTCAGCAGCCAGGTTGAACGAGTTGCCCTCGGTGTGCACCACCTGGATCTTGTTCTTGGACTCATCATTGCACGTGCCCACAGCTAGACATGACACACCATCAGCCGAAGGACTGCTCCAGCTGACCGAGTATAGTGGCATGGTGGACTCGAAATATGCAGATCTTCGCGGTAGCTGATAGTCACTTGGCACGTACTTCATGCCCGAAGATGGGGCATAGGAGCTGGCCAAGGGAGGCTGATCCCACATGTACCCATCTCCCGGCACGGCCGACGCGCTGTATCTGCTGACCTTAGCTCCCGTATTAGTTCCCGACGACCCGGCTGTGGCCTCTTCATCGTATGGATTCCACCCAGGCGGGTATCGCTGCTGCTGAGGCGATATCGGTTGCTGTTGAGCGGTTGAAAAATGCGAGAAAGACGACCGCTTTCCTAGAGACGGACGCATTTCCGGGCCCTGGTATGATGTATGCAATATTGGTAAAGGTGGTGGTGGATGGTGGGATGTGGTGGTGGTGAACTTTATGGGTACCAGTAGCGTGCTACGATACTAAACACTACCCGGCACCAGACTATGATACCAGGGCAGAAGTAGGCGATTTTAAAGGAGAAAGAGCGATGTGAATGGTATATATAAAGCTCTGAGGTGGTGAATAGGAAGAAGAGAATGCAACATCCCCCTGCTAAGCCAGCATCGTACCACGGTAGTTCAAGAGCTTTCACCACATTCAATGTCACGTGACCCAAGTTGCTGGGATTGCTTAGTCATTGTTGTGGTGCATGACCATGATGAACTGCTTGATTACATCGTCAGTAAGATTACAGTGCTTCTACTTCATGTCAAAGAACTGATAGGCGTTGCATGAATAGAATAGTACAGGTCCCCCACCTCAGTCAGTTCATGCATCACCAAACACACTTCCTCACACTTGGTAGCTGCAAGATAAAGTTGGTTGGATTGGTTGTACGATACTCACGAGAGTGAGTTCACACTCCCCGCCCCATCATTCAGTAGACTACCACCATGGCATACCAACGAAGAATCATGAAAGAGCTCGAGAGGCTCAAAACTGCCCCTCCAAACTGTGAGTATCATACATCCTTACTTTCCAGCACTTCCACCTACTTGTACAGGTACAGGCACTAACCCAGCTCATATCTCACTGGTGGAAGCCAATGACTTAGAAACATGGCAGATAGATCTGGAGGTTAACAACGATAACCCGCTGTACTCGGGCAAAACTTTCCGTCTGCAGTTCATTATTGGCTCTAATTATCCTGTGGAAAGCCCACAGGTCCAGTTCATCCCCCTGCCAACTAGGCCCATCCCCATCCACCCTCACATCTACAGCAATGGTCACATTTGTCTGGACATTTTGGGCGACGAGTGGACGCCAGTTCAGACAGTGGCCTCGGTATGCATTTCACTACAGTCCATGCTAGGAAGTAACGACAGAGACGAACGCCCTCCGGATGATTCACGATATGTTATGCATGCCCCCAAGAATCCCAAACAGACTCGTTTCGTTTATCACGATGATACCGTCTAGCCTACTTATAGATGTAATATACATATGCTCGGCCACCTCGCTTCTTGTGCAAATACACACCTAGTATAAAATATAAATTCAATAAATCAATGCAATGCTTGTTGGTCCTTCAAGGACTATTATTTTGACGAGAATGCAAACTGGTCCCTCAACGACGTTGCTCCTCCTTTGGAAACCCCCTTGGATGCCTTCAATGACTCCCGCTCCTGCTTTAGCTGCCTCAGAGCAGGAGCAAACACAACAAACAGCTGCTTGTGGTCTGGAAGAAGAGCCGCAAACGCTCCATAGGTTGTAGGCAGCTCACATGACAACACTTCCAGCACATCACCACTGCATAAACTAGAGGGTCTGGTCAGGTTCTGATCATTGCAGTGATCAGATCGCACCTCTTCCAGTCGCTTGTAGGCTTCTCCATGGTGTCTCTGGGTTAAAACGGCCTCCGAAAGAGGCCGATCAAAGAAACTGGACGTCGACTTGGTGTTGGTGGCTGGGGTGGCGTTCGTGGCTGACGTAGCAGCCCTGGCAGCAGGTTTACTACTAGTGCTGGAATCGGATGTCAGATTGATGATAGCCGTGGTCTTGGTCCCAGAAGGGGTCTTGGAAGGTGTAGCTCTTTGGAGACCAGCCCCATTGAGACTCCGAGCGACGGGCGTCTTTGCAGTGGTGTGGGCAGTCATCTTGGTCACTCTATTTTTGATGTTGGAAGTGGCTGTAGTTGTCAGAAGAGAATTCCGGCTTCGAGAAGTGGGTTTGGGATCGGGTTGAGCGTAGGCACCTGAAGGAGTGAGCAGGTCCAGAGAGTTAGTTCTTCTAGCAAACGAGCTTGCAGTCTCAAACCCCATTGGCTCACTCTCAGGCCGGTTATTCGTCCGATTAAGACCAGGAGTGGTGGTTTTTTTGCCAGTGTCATGAACATGTGTGACAATGGTGACCTCCTCATTACCCTCCAACACACCTCTCCACAGTGCGTCTGGCCGGAGATAAGTGCATGCAAATCCGGATTTGTTTCTCTCCGTATGAGCCTTTAAGGCCTTTATGAGAATTAGCTTCGTGATGATTCGTTCCAATGTCGTCTTGTCGTACACTTTGCCAGTGCCGTATCCAGCTAACATGTTGTGGCCCAGGTCCTTCACCTTTTTCGTGGCTGAACCTCGAATCAGATCACTGCAGTAAGCAACAGTGATGTTCTGGTTGTCTTGGGTTGCAGCAGAAACCAGCTTGACGATGTTTTTGGACACTTCAGTCACGTCACGTGTCTCCTGAGTGTACTCGTGGCCATATCGACAGTTATCACAGGAGTTTCGACACAGCTTAGGATCAAAGGTCTCATTGAAGTACCGCAGAACCTGAACTCTTCGACAATCAACTCTGTTCTCACAATAGTTGATGACACCCTGCATCAGCTCTCGGTGGTGGGTTCGCTGACGCTGGGTCAACTGCCAGTCCACCTTTCCGTTCTCACCAAGAAACTCGTCCTTGGCAATGTTGAAGAGCATCTGTCGAGCATCCTTCTGGTTGAAATACACAATGCAAGTGGAGGGGAGACCGTCTCGACCAGCTCGGCCAGTCTCCTGGTAGTATCCCTCCATGTTTCTGGGGACAGTGCAGTGAATGACGTATCTCACATCGGCCTTATCAATACCCATTCCAAACGCAATGGTGGCACAGACGACTTGAATCCTTCCTGATTGCCAGTTTCCCTGAACATAGGTTCGCTGACTTGTCTCCATACCGGCGTGGTAGAAATCAGCCTTGATGCCTGCTGCCTGCAGAAACTCGGATGTAGTCTCACACAGCTGCTTGGAGTGACAATAAATAATACCCGTCTGTCCCTTGAAACGGCCACGTAGCATATCTTCAATCTCCTGCTGGAAGGTCTTCGTCTTAACCCGCACCTCATAGTACAGATTGGGGCGGTTGAACGACTGATTGAAGAACCGTCTGTTGGGCCGAAGACAGCTCTGTATGTCCATTCGCACTTTCTCGTTGGCAGTGGCGGTCAGAGCCATAATGGGGACTCCAGGAAGACGCGACTTGACGTTGACTAAGGCCTTGTAGTCGGGTCGGAAGTCATGGCCCCATGAAGAAACACAATGTGCCTCGTCAATGACAATTCGGGCTAACCGATTCTGCTCGTGCAGCTTGTGAAGAGTGTTCTGCATGATGCCGCTCTGCTGAAACATTTCAGGGGACACGTACAGAAGTGCGATATCACCACTATGGAGGGCTGACAGTGACTGCTTGCGTTCCTGTGCAGATTGTGACGAGTTGAACATGGCACAAGAAATGTTTTTAGCCATAAGCGCCTCAGTCTGGTCCTTCATGAGCGAGATGAGAGGCGAAATGACCACTGACAGTCCTCTAGTCTTACCCCCGTTCACTAGAGCTGGCAATTGGTAACAGAGAGACTTTCCTCCACCAGTAGGCATCAAAACTAGCACGTCATCGCCGCTCAAAGTGGCATTGATAGCATGCAGCTGGTTTGCACGGAACTCATTCAGCATGAACCGCTCACGCAGCACCCTGTACACCTCCTGTGTCCATGGGAACTCGTCCTCCTCGATCGCAACACAATCTTCGGACTCATCGGATAGATCCATATCGTCACCCCCACCTATTCCAATGTCGAGAATACCCTGTGTGGACGCTCCAATCTCGCGGCGGTTGCCAATTTTGTTCAGAGCCTCGTCGATTTCAACATCGTCGTCAGCCACACTGAACATCATGGGAGAGGATGAAGGAAACAGCGTTCTTCCTGGTCCAAATGGGTTGAGAGAAGAAGAATCTGGGTCTTCCTCTACTCCATGAGGATCCTGGCCCTGAATCAAGGAGAAATCCGACTCGAACTCGTCACTATCGATCTCAATCGGCTCGGATTCGTGATTCGATGCCTCCAGAGGTTTCTTTGGGGTGACTTTAGGGGGCGGCAGAGGCTTCTGGAAACCCTCCTGGGCATCACTGAACGACAAGCTATCATTTATCTCGTCATCAGAGTCGTTTTTGGCCATATCCAGCTGGAGTTCCAAGTCCAGATCAATGTCGTCCACGTTGAAATCAGACAGGCTCTTCTTTCTTGGCACTTCTTGTTTGGATTCCTCCTGCTTTTCGTTGCTCGTTGGCTTTTCAGGCAGCTCCAACAGCTCATCTTCAGCTTCCGAGTCAAAAACAACCTGTGGAGAGTCGGCCTTACTGCCTGGTCGTGCTGGCGTGTCCGGTATCTGTGTGCCTGCGTCTCCATCGAAAGCAGATGTTTCAGGTTTGAGAGCAGCCTCCAAGTCGTCGATTTGGGCCAGCAGTAGCACGTCTTGCGGTCGATGTCGCAACTTTCTGTATAGTTCCAACAACTCGATCAACTGTTCGTTTGTGGGACTGGCCGATACTGGTCGCTTGGCCTTGGGGGTCGCCAGAACCGAAGGCATGGTGCCTGGGATGGTGGTGGCTGTTGCCATACGCTTGGTCTTCCATGGAATAGGTGCAGATATGTCGTCGGATGAGAGATCGAAGTCTGACAGCTCGGATAGCTCGTCAGGTAACAGCCTAGTTTGGCTGGGGACTTTCGTTTTCACTGGTGCTGCCATATTGGGCCGTTGGGCTATAGCGTGGGTTTCTGACGATGAGGTCAGACCTTCTGATGACTTCAATGTAGCCGAACTAGCTGCCTTTGGTGGTCCTCCTATCGTTGTTCCCATACGGGTGTCTGATGTGGTTGATCGTGCCTGTGTCTCGGTCCCTTTCCGTGTGGACTTCGTCGTTGCCTTAGCTCCCGCAGATATCGTGCTTATCGTGGTTGTTGCAGTTATCGTGGTTGTTGCAGTGCTATTCTCAGCTCCGCCCTCAACGCCACCGGATGGCAGTCTTCGTTTCGCGATCGGAGACTTTGGGCGGTTGATAGAAATGCGTTTTAGAGGTCGATCAGAAGGGGGTTTGGGCACGTTACCTTGGTTCTTAAGTAACCACTCCTTGTGTATGTCAAGGTTGTTTTTGAAAGGCAGTGTACCTTGTACGACCACCATTTGTCCTGATTGTGAAGTTCTCAGTGGTGTACTGTAGTTGTCGCGTTCAGTGTGTTTAGGTTTAGGGTTGGCGCGTCTGTTCTGTGTAGTGCTAAACTTGTCTTTGTTTAGCACACCACAATTTAGTTCTTGTGTGGGATATGTGGTGCGAACAGGTGTGTCTACGATCTATGCTATCGGTTGTATGGCTGACTATGTGTTGGTTGGAACGCGTCGGCCGTTTTGCAACGAGAATATGCTTGGATCTGATGGTCCATGGACCTTTTTTCACTATTACGGTACTGGTATCGTACCAGGTAATTACTGGTACTTATACAAGTATGATGTTATGCATGATAAATCGGCGCTTCATATCGATGCATCTTTACAGCGCAAATATCAGATGGATTGGTCGTGGAACAGCGAAACAACACACACAGACAAACCGCGTACATATAAATGGGGCGCACAATACCAGTTGGTCCTATGTCGCGGTCCCGATACTCATAACCTGTCGGAGTCCACAATATGTACATGAAGAAACGCGTCATATGCACTGCGCACATTGACGTGTCACGAGGGATACAGCAAAGTACAATACCAGTACCGGTACGAGTACGACTGGTACAGTACGTACTTGTACGATACGATACTGGCATAACCTATAAAGTAGGGACCAAAATCTGATTACGCTACAAGTACGTACAATTACGTACAAGAAGGTCCATTCAGCCCTATACCAATGTCACGCTCGTCTTCAAAACACACAGATAACTGTACCAGTAGCTCCTCACACAAGGTAACTTGCACTTTCATTGGTATTTTACTGTACGATACACACTGTAAGTACCAGTCGTACAGTACTGGTACCACGTACTACCAGTACCCTTGTAGTAAATACTGTATCTACATTATTGTTGAATAATGAATACAGGTCTATACCGAACACACCACGCCATCAGCTGGAGAGCATCAAACAGGGTCTGAATGCCTATACAGACACCATACATACACACATTACAACATATATAACACTAGGTCTTCCCAGTTACTGACCACCTACCTGGTAGGAAGCTTCTTCTCTCTGCCAATATCACGTGACTGGACAACACTGTACGCCCTTACACGTTGTCCGGTTCCACTCCGACACGTTGTCATGTTCCCCCACATAAACTTTGGAAACTTTCTGGATCACTCTGCAGGACGGATGTCCGGATCGTGCTATTGAGAAGGTACGATACCAGTACAAGGGGCTACTTGTAGTGGGAATACACATTCACAAGAAAACATGCTAAATCGACTCAATGAAGCAAAGCGAAGATGACTAATGTTTCGACCCGGTCACGTGCCACTAAATGTGTACCGTAAGCTCAGTCCCTGGTTCCGCCAACAACCGCTGACATGTTTGCCATGTGATTTTGCAGGCTTTAACTTAGTGTGGGGATCTGAATGTAGACCATCAAGATCAGCCGGGAGAGCCTGAATTGTTCGAGATGGTAATGCTTCTCGGACGAGCCACACATGACCGTAAGAATGACGACTCAATTGAGGGAACAAACATGATTTTCCGCGTGTCAGCAGCCCACAAACTCGGCAAAGAGGCCGAGTGTGGAGAAAGCCGAGTCGGCAAACTCTAACAGAGTGTTTGACTCCAAGCCCTATTTAACATGAGCGGTTGCTGATTTGGTCGTGCAAAACAAGTATGACAATGCTTCGAGCACGATTCATCAACAGCGTCAACAGCGCCCGAGCCATGTCTCGAAACATCAACACCCTGTCACAGTTCCCATACCCCACTCTCCAGCAGGAGGAGGCATACTTCAAGAGCCAGGTCGAGGAAATTGAAAAGTGGTGGGCGTCTCCTCGATACGAGGGCATTAAGCGACCCTACACTGCCGAGAAGGTGGCTATCCACCGAGGTACTCTCCCCCAGAGCTACGCCTCTTCGGTCCAGGCCGAGAAGCTCTTCAACATCTTCACCGAGCGAGGAAAGCAGGGCCTTCCTGTCCACACAACCGGCTCGGTTGACCCCGTCCAGATGACCCAGAGCGCCCCTCACCAGGAGGTGGTCTACATTTCCGGCTGGGCTTGTTCGTCTCTGCTGACTACCACCAACGAAGTGTCTCCTGATTTCGGAGACTACCCCTACGACACTGTCCCCAACCAGGTGGATCGAATCTTCCGAGCCCAGGGTCTTCACGACAAGAAGGCGTGGCACGAGTGGATCACTCTGTCCCATGAGGAGCGAGCCAAGCGAGAGCAAGAGGGCAAGGGTCGAATCGACTATCTGCGACCCATCATTGCTGATGCTGACACTGGCCACGGTGGCCTGTCTGCCGTCATGAAGCTGGCCAAGCTGTTTGCCGAGCGAGGTGCTGCTGCCATTCATCTGGAGGACCAGCTGCACGGCGGTAAGAAGTGCGGTCACCTTGCTGGCAAGGTCATTGTGCCCACTGGCTCTCACATTTCCCGACTCAATGCCACCCGAATGCAGTGGGATATTATGGGCTGCTCAAACCTGGTGATTGCCCGAACCGATTCCGAGTCTGCCAAGCTGCTTTCTTCTGCTGCTGATCCCTCTGACCACGAGTTCATTCTTGGTGTCGTCAAGCCTATCAAGCCCCTGGCCGAGGTTCTGCTCACCGCTGAGGCCAACGGAGCCACCGCCGAGATGGTCAACAAGCTCGAGCTCGAGTGGACCAAGGAGGCCGAGATGATGACCTACGACGAGGCTGTGCAGCGAGCTCTTACCGAGGCCGGCAAGTCCGACAAGATCGAGGAGTACCTGACCAAGTCCAAGGGCAAGTCCAACTTCGAGGCCCGACAAATTGCCGACGAGCTGGCTGGCAAGCATATTTTCTTCGACTGGGACGCCCCCAAGACTCGAGAGGGCCACTACCATGTCCAGTGCGGCATTGAACCCGCCATCAAGCGAGCTCTTGCCTTTGCTCCTTACGCCGATCTCATCTGGCTCGAGACCAAGACCCCCGACCTTGCCCAGGCCCAGGCATTTGCCAAGCGAATCCGAGACAAGTTCCCCGGAAAGTGGCTGGTGTACAACCTCTCTCCCTCCTTCAACTGGTCTGCCCACGGCTACTCCGATGAGCAGCTCAAGTCTTTCGTGTGGGACCTGGCAAAGTCCGGCTTCGTCATGCAGCTCATCTCTCTGGCCGGTCTGCACTCCAACGCCGTGGCCACCCACGAGCTGTCCACCCGGTTCAAGACCGAAGGTATGAAGGCATACGTGGACCTTGTCCAGCGAAAGGAGAAGGAGCTTGGATGCGACGTCCTGACTCACCAGAAGTGGTCTGGAGCCAACTACCTGGACTCCATTATTTCCACTGTCCAGTCCGGCTCTTCTGGCACCTCTTCCACCGGAGGCGACTCCACCGAGAACCAGTTTTAAGCGGGCTAGTTGTGTAATGTGATCTAGCCAACTGGATAAAGAAATAACGGCAAACTAGAATTCCAAAGGAAAAGTGTTTGTCCAATGTAATTAACGATGACTTATTTTCAACACCGCATTGTAGACTCTTAGGCCATATATGAACATGACACCCTCCGATTAGTAATCCAACTTTATCACGCGAATGCGATGAGTGTGATTCGTGTCATAATATATGAGTCACAGCACAACCACCACGTGAGACTGCCAAAAAAAGAATATTCTGAACATTTCGACTTCGTAATTTTTGATACATTATCCCTCACCATTGTATAATTGCCTAATTAATTGCAGCAACTCAGTCGCACATCTCAGTCCCACCTCGGATCAAATAAAGTTGTCTCAAAATTTCACCTCTCTGAACCTCGTTCAACAACAATGATTCGAAGACTGGCTCTTGGAAGGGTGAGTATGAGAGGAGAGTGTGGATCAGACAGAAGATCAATGGCTTCAAGAGGAGGCTACAAACATGCCACATATATAACAGCACGTTTACCCCAGAAATCAATGCATTCTGAGAAGTTCAAAGCAAGCTGGTCACACTACATTCACTTTTGTTACGCTCAATTCACTAACCCAGTCGCTACGACCCAGCCTGTTCCCGGCAATTCACAACCAGCCCTTCCAACGTCGATTTAACTCGTCGATTCCCCAGAAGGCTGAAAAGGTTCTGGAGACAGTCGAGCACGACCTTGAGAAGACGGCAGATGCTGCTTCCAACCTGACTGAAAAGGTGCTGGACAAGGTGGCTCCCATCCAGACCCACATCCAGCAGTTCCCCGACCAAGTTTCCACCCATGCCCCTGATGCCACTGGCTACTTCCAGTCGCTCGACATCACTGGCTCTCTATTTTCTCTCTGGCCCTCGGACATCTACCTCAACATGCTGGAGCACGTGCACGTGTACACCGGTCTGCCCTGGTGGGCTGCCATTGCCTCTACCACACTCATTGTGCGAGGTCTGCTATTCCCTCTGTTTGTCAAGGCTGCCAACGAACAGGGTAAGATGTCTGTGGTGAAACCTGAGCTCAACGTGATTGACGAGAAGCTCAAGACTGCCGCCAACATGACCGAGATGCAGATGGTTGCCCACGAAAAGAAGAAGCTTCTCAAGAAGTACGGAATCTCCCAGATGAAGATGTTCTACCCCATGGCCATGTTCCCTCTGACCATTGGTATTTTCCTCGGAATCCGACGAATGTGCGAGATTGGAGGCGTTCAGGGCCTGTCAACCGAGGGTCTGCTGTGGTTCCAGAACCTGGCTGCCCCCGATCCTTACCTGGGTCTGCAGGTTATCACTGCCGCCATGTACATGGCCTCTATCCGACTCGGATCTGAAACTGGCTCCAACAACATGTCTCTTGGCATGAAGAAGATTATGCAGTGGGCTCCCTGGATCTCCGTACCCTTCCTGATGAAGATGCCCGCCGCTCTGCTGCTGCATTTCTTCGTCAACGGTATCCTTGTGCTGATCCAGGGTGCTGCTCTGCGAAACCCCTTCATCCGAAAGAAGTTGGGCATCCACGAGATGGTTCCTCTTCCCGTTGCTGCTCCTGGCGCTTCTGGAAAGACCGACTCTGTGCGAGATACCATCCGAAATGCCATTGAGAAGCGAAAGCGAGATGCTGCCATGCAGAAGAAGGAGGACGATAAGAACGCCGAGCTCTCCAAGCTTGCTGCCAAGCGAGCCGAGGGTGTTGTTCTCAAGCGACGAAACTAGTCGTATGTATATAGTTAGTATGATGTTCAATATGAGTGTTGGTAAAAGGGTACCACTACGAGTAAGAAGTGCACTAGCCACTGCACAATGTACAAGTAGAGTGCCAGTGGAAAATTGCGAAGGTGACCGGCTGGGAAGATTAACGATGCTGATTATATATAGGTACCCCCCCTTGTACTTATACTGGCAATACCTTTGTACAAGGACAGTCAGTATTTCAATTCATTATAACAATACTGTAATATTACTTGTACCCCTGGTATCGTACTGGTACTGGTACTGGCACTGGCACCTTGTACAGTACTGGTACTGGTAGTAAGTATAATTCCAATATTGAATGTAGGTCAACTGGTTTAAAACAAAAATTGTTTGATTTAGTTGAAGATTGGAGGATGTGACATACAAGTACCCATGTACGATAGCATGGTACGAACCCCCCTTGTACCAGTACTGTACTTATGCTAGTTTTTTTTTTTTTTTTTAGTTCTGGGGAAATGCATTATGTACCAGTACGTCGTACTTTGCACGTCGCACCAGTATCGTACTTGTACAGTACCTGGTGGAGCGAGTGGATTATCGTTGTTGCTGTGTGGGTGACCTTTTTTTTTGATTCTAGGGAAATGCCAGTAATTACCCTTGTACGATACTTGTACCTGGTACCGTTGTACCATGGTACGATACTTGTAGATCACTTGTGTTGTACAGTCTGAGAAAACAAATTGTGGCTCAATGGAGATGGCTTGGACTGTATCTGAAACAATCGCAATCTAGAAGCAACTACTCTTGTACTTGTACCATACTATTTATTTATTTTTGCAATAAAATAGAATAAAATGGCACCACCTTTACCGGGGCTACAAGGTACTCCAGTTTCGGTCGTACTGCGGATAGACCCCACGCGTGTCGGGGAGAAAAGATTAATACGGATATGCACAGCTAAAATGAGACATTGAAGAGCTCTCAGACAAAGAAGTGAGTAATAAAAGCCAAGAAGCCGTTGAATTATAGCATGCGGGCAGCACTGGGCGCATCTCCCCAGAGAGACGGGCATTTGTTATACCAGTTAACCGCGCCTCACGGCCCAAAATAGCTCCCACCGTTCGTATAGGCGCTCCTCCTGCGGGTTCCAAAACCACACCATAGTGCTAAGGAGAAAGAGTGCATGAGACAATTTCACTTCTGAACACAACCCTATAGACCCTGGATATCCCCCCTAGACGTTAGATAATCCCTGCAATCGACACGCTATGGGATGGGGAAAGAAATCATCGTCGTTGGTGGGCCCTAAGCCGCCTCCACCTCCAGCAAAATCGCCAGCCAAACCGCCCGCTTCTACGACCTCCACACAGCACAGCACTCGTGATCCGGTGATAATCCCACGCGCAGACTACAAGAAGAACTACTACTACCAACAGATGCTGCACCGCCAGCTGAATGATGATGCTAGTACCGACAACCTGGCCACGCGCAACAGCTTCTCGTCAGCCGAAAACAAGTTGATCCGTGAAGATATTCGCATGGGAGATCAGGAGGTGTTGCGAGACATTCGTGAGCTCAAGAGTGCTGGATTAAGGGTCCCTGGAGCACGATCGCCCCAGTTGAGTCCCCCTACCGTCCACCAACGGCATCCCTCGGATGTTTCGTCCAATTCGAGTAAGTACAGTATGCGACAGAAGACCTAGAATCCACAAGCTAACACAGCCGAGTACTATGTCGAGCCTCTAAACAGGTAAGTTGAACTACAAGTACTATTGCACACGCGACAGCCACCACAGGACGCCTGGTTTCAGACTTAATTTCTGCGGGTTTCCGACTCGCAAAATATTCTGGTCTAGATCGGATCAAGGCGCGTTTTTTGTGCATCTGGTGCCGTGCTACGGATGGTATACAGTTGACGTACAGCAGCACAGTGTACCCTCACGAGCAACCTGCGCTGTAGTCGCTTTCTTAGCATCCGACTAACCCAGTTCTCTGCCTTCCACATCCACGTTAGACACATCTCTGACAGCTTCCAGCGCATTTTCCCGTGAACGTGAGTATAAAACCGGAGCTACACGTACAGCAAGAGATTCAACGGTTACGCTTGTTCCCCCTGACGATACAGGTCCCTTAGTTGAGAGACTCCACGTTACTAGCAGTGACAATACGCTACTGGTATTTGAGTTTAAGGGGCAAGTGCTTTTGGGCTACGATTTGGACTCTGATTCGGACCTTCTGACCCTGAGCCGTGGCTCCTACAGCTAGTGACGTGTGAGAGATCCCTGAAAAAGACGGTTTTGTGACACCTGTCCGTGCAATTGCCTCTTTTGGATAAACAGGTCTGTCTCTCCAACTGTCGCGTAAATGATCGAGCTCAACTGCCGAGGCAGCCCTCGTTAACCCCTTGAAGATCCTAACCCAATAGACCCGTCAGCGGTGAACTCAAAAGCCGCAGTGGCCAGTGTGAAATCCGCAAAATCTGATTCCAGCGTGAAAAGTGGCTCGAAAGCCGTGGAACGAAACCCATTCACCGGAGTTGTTTCTGGCAAGTGAGTATGAGAGAGGACGTGGCTTACAAATGACCCTGGGAACGGTCAGTGTGTTGTGTGGTGTTCTGCTTTTACCCCTGGTTTACAATGCGCGGTCCTTTTATGAGAAAACGCGTTAAGCTTTCGCCAGCCGTCTCACAATCTGCAGTCCCAAGAAAGAAGACACATGAGTGTCGCGAAACCGCACGACACAACACCATACACCAGAACAACCACATACAAAAAAGTCCACACCAGACACAGACACACCCCACAACACATATCTCAGTACAAACCACACTAATCAAAACAACCTGCTAACTCCAGACACGACAGTATGTATCCTCTCGCAGCCCCAGATGGCTCGAAAAAGACAGCTCCGGCTAACACAGTGGAACACGAAGGTTGGCTTAACAACTCGCTGACTCCGGGCACACAATGGCGCCTGTCTCGAGGAGTGGTAAAAAACGGCCAGCTGTTGGTCTACAAGCCCCCGTCCGATCTCTCCAACCGATTCCTCGACCCCGACGCTCCCCGAACACAACCTCCGTCCACACTGACAACCATTTCAGCACCATTCAACGCCGCTCCAGTGTCCGATGGCATGCTGTCTCACGCCTCAGCGGAGCCCCATCCAGCGCTGGAACTCGATTCCACTGGTACTCGCATCCTAGGAGGCACCGTGGAGGCCGTGTGTCATCAGTTGCTGTTTGGAGACGATGATCTGCTCGCGGAATCGATAGTCTATGTGCTGCCCCTGTTCACAGATGTGGTGTATGCACTGGACAAAATCTGCGAGTACATCATTGGGCCTGCCAGAGACAGCCGCTCAAGTCTGGCACGCTACCAGGACCGAGCTGTGGCACGAGCCGCCATGGCCGTGCGAAAGGTCCAGGACGACTTTTCAGGCATGCTGCTGGAAACATCCATATGCTCTGCACTGCTCAAACTCATTGACGGCATTGGTGCCCTGTCAGACCAGGTGAGCACCGACCTCAAGGTTAGCGTCTTCAAAAAACAACGACACATGGGAGATCTGCTGTCTCCCAGCCGGGAGGGCACGCTGTGGTCCGTGCAACCAAAACTGCCAGAATCGGTGAACGAGCGACTGCAATCGTTTCTAGTATCCACTGAGCAACAAACCCAGCTCGGAGTGATGCAGCCGTCATCGTCGTCGTCATCGTCGTCGGCACATTCCTCACAATTTGGCTCGTCATCGAGCTCCCCTACACTCCCACCGGACCTGTTCCTCGACACTGGTATTGATCTTCTCGCTTCGCAAGTCTACTACTTTCACCTGCAGTTTTCGGGCGCGTGGTCGCCAGCCTCAGACATGTCGCTACTATTTGGCAGCCGATGGAACTACTGGCGCCACAACCCGCTCATTTTCGACTCGTTGTCGGTCCACTTCCTCGGTGGAGTGCTGCTGGAGCACCTATTTTCGGGCTCTGGTGCTGTTTCTTCTGCCTACAGAGGCAAACTGCTGTCGCATTGGATATCTCTGGGAAATGCACTCAAGAACAGCGGCGACATGGTCGGCTGGCTGGGAATTGCCGGGGTGGTATGCTCGCCACCAGTGCTGCGTCTGAGAGACTCGTGGGGCTTTGTATCCGCAGAAATCAAGGACTCGGTAACCAGAGAGTGGGCCCCCGTGGTGTTTGACCTAGAGCGACGTCTCAGAGTCGTCGACATGTCACGCAAGTCCACATACCACGTCTTGGCGCCCCAGGGTATTGGCCAGAGCTATCCCAAAGAGCGGGTGGTCCCATTTTTCGGCGACCTGTGTGTCCGATACGAAGATGGATCTTCCTTCCGGCAATGTGAGTCTCGTCTGAACCGCATCCGAACTGCATTTGAGCGGTGGCAGACATACCTTGACCAGGTGCCTCAGATTGACACATTCGACTCGGCCGCCGAACCCATCTCAGCGCTCCAGCGAATGCTGTACTACTTGCTCAACCGCCATTCGCAGGGTAACATTCCTTTCCATGTGTCCAACAAGGAGCCCACCGAAGCGCTGCTGAAAATGTCACTGCAGTGCGAGCCTTCGTTCAGTGGACGGTACCTGCCTCACTTCTACAACCAGCAGCTTCCTCTACTGACGGGTAGTTTTGTGCCCACCGTGTTTACAGACGTGACTCCTTCGTACCGGCTCTTTTCCAAGACTGACGTGCTTACACTGGCTGGCTTCGGTACCCCAACCAAGAGAGGTGGCACAGGCATTTCGTCACCTCTTCGTTCATTGCCCGCTGGTACTTCTGGCACCGAGGTCGACCAGTTTGCTCGACGTTATGTGAGCCAGTTCAGCACGCAACATCCTCTGATTGGATCGCTAAGAGACGTCATGAATATAGGCTCAAGCTTGATCCAGGGCGATGAGGTACTCCTAAAGGTGGTTTCTCAGGGTCCCGAGGGCTCAGACCCCACCGTGGTTGTGAAGGCCGCTTCTCTGGACCGGCTAATTGACATTCTCATCCTCGGCGTAGGCCACTTTGCCCCCCGGGCTAAGATGGACATGGATCTGTACACGCTGACATTTTTCGCCACATTCCGATGCTTCTGCTCACCGACTCAGCTGCTGGACGCTTTCCGAAAACGGTTTGTGGGCGCTCAGTCTGGCTCCACGTCTCTCACTATGCCCCGAACTTTTGACCAAAAGTTCCCCGACTGGGAGTCGACTCATATTCCTGAGAAGCAGCCCGAGTACAGACTGATGGCTCAGATCCAGATTGGTATTCTCGAAGCCTGTTTCCTGTGGGTGTCGCAGTACTTTGTCGACTTTGTGAACGAGTACGCCGTCAGAGAGCTCTTTCTGGACTTTCTGGCCACTTTAGAGGCCGAGATATCTCGATGGGGCAGTGTTGTGTCCAACAGTGATGACGTTGTTCTCTACCGAGAGTCCCTCGAGAGCCTTCATAAGAAGCTGCGAAAGCTCTTCATTAAGAAAAGCTACCGGCCAGTGTCCGCGCCTCCCAAGATTCCCTACTTCGGTCCTTCGTCCAAGTACATTCAGATGCCCATTAATTGCGGTATCAGAGATGTTGAGGCTTGGATTTCTGAGGTGGATCTGATGGCTGCTCATATCTTTGCCTTGGTACCTCTAAAGGACTGGATGTCTCTGTACGAGGCTCTGGAAGTGCAGGGTGCCGAGTTGCTGGGTTTCTTTGCATTCCGAACTCCCTCCATGGCAACCGATGACGAGATCATTGTCCAAAACGTCTACACATACTTTGAGACGCTGTTTCGCGACAAGCCCGAGGATCGGGTGCTTCTGAACCTCCCCTTTGCTGTACAGGAGCTGTTGCGACTTCACCACAACTTTGTCAGCTACCTGACTGCCCAACTGACGGATCTGTCCATTCGGCCCGAGATTCGGGTGGCACGAATGGACACTCTGCTCAAGGGTATTGGCATTTGTCGTCGACGAATGAAATCTGCTCGGGTGTTTGAAATGTCGCCCAAGGCCGATACAGAAGAGGGGCCTGCTCCGTCTTCTCCCTCGGTGGCTCCTGCCATCCCCTCCTTTGTAGAGGTTGCTCTAGCGTCTGCAGCCATCCGACCCGAGTCCCGGCTCTTCACCGGCTCGTGGTTTGCTGCTGCTAAGGAGTGTGGTTCAGCCACGGCTGATTCTCTGGAGTCCATCATCCCTTACGTCGATGGCCAGCTCCAGAACAAGCCTCTGACTCCCTGCGTGGGCTGGCTGATTGAGCGAATGCTGGAGGGTTCGTGTCACGTACCCAACATGTGTGTGGAGACTCCCAAGCTCATCAACTTTGACAAGCGGCGGTACGCCTACAATTTAGTGGGTAGTGTGTGCGACATTCGCCCCCTCGATGAGAACCAGGACATGAACTTGCCCGAGCAGACCAAGCGAATGAGCTTTTTGATCAACTTATCCAAGGCCTCGTTTGCCATTGACCGCAAGATGACAAAGGAGTACGCCGCCCGTGAGGCCAAGGCTTACGGTAAGACTAAGAACCGAGTCTTCACACACTGCGTGGGTGCTGAGCTCGAGAAGATCAAGCGAGATATTCGACAGCGAGAAATTCTTGACCGCAAGCGCCAGCAGGCTGTTCGGGCGCCGACCTCGTCTTCTAACTCGGAAAAGCGGGGCAAGTCTCGTCTAGGGGGCTTTCTCAAGGCCGTGCGACCCATTTCCATTGCCCTCGGATCCTCCTGGACACCTCCTCAGCCACACGAGGCATCTGGAATCAACCCCCTGGATCTCCCCACCTTCTCAGTGGACAAGGTTAAGCCATTCAGAACCATTCCCCTGGTCCACTCTGACATTTTCCCTGTGCATGCGCTGTCCAAGACCATGTTCAAGATTGTGGACTCCTCGGGCGAGTACTCGTTCCAGGCTGCTTCTGAGACGGACAGCGAGATTTGGCTCCAGGCTCTAACTCGGGCCAAGAACAGTGCTCCCCAGACGAGCCAGTCCGCCCGACAGATGGGCCGAGTGTTTGGTGTGCCTGTGGCCGTTGTTTGCGAGCGAGAGCAAGCTGCTATTCCTTACATTTGTGAGGTGCTGCTCAACGAGATTGAGGCCCGAGGTCTGGACGAGGTTGGTCTGTATCGAATCTCTGGTTCTCTCAACAATGTCAATGCTCTAAAGTTGGCGTTTGACAATGGCGAGCGTCCCGACATGAACGACGACCGGTGGTATGATGTCAACACTCTCGCTGGCTGCTTTAAGCTATATCTCCGAGAGATGCCCGAGCCTCTGCTTCCCCTGGAACTACTCCCCGACTTTGTGTCTTCCACCACAGGCTCACAGCCTGATCTGGCTGGCCTACGAGCTGCTGCCGATCGAATGCCTGTCCCCAATCTCAATCTGCTGCGACGTCTGGTGCAGCATCTGTCTCTGGTGACTACTCACGGTGAACAGAACCGAATGCATGCTGTCAACCTGGCAATTGTCTTTTCCATGTCGCTGTTGCCACCCAATGCATCGTCCAACGTGTCTACGGACCTCAGTAGCATGCAGTCGGTTCTCAAGCTGCTCATTATCCACTGCGATGGAGTGTTCGGCAGTCTGGATGGAAGATCCTCTACGGCTGGTGATGGTGCGTCCACGCCGTCGTCCAGCCACAAGGAAGCCCCCGACCTGGCGTCGCTGACTTTGTCCGAGAATAAGTCGACATCGACAGTGGACTCTCTGGAGTTCATGCAAGCGCCCACTTCTCGTCGACGTCAGCCTGCTGGCCAAAATCCCAACAGACGATTTTCTGTGCTCAATGAGGGCACCAACTTTTCTGGCCTGGCTCATCAGTTCGGGTCTCAGGAGAATTTGCATTAAAATATACACGCGTAGACCCTAATGAATGATTTATTGATACAATTTTCAGAGTGTACTGTACAGGTCATATAATGTGTTGCAGACTACAGTACTGGTACCCCCTTGTACTGGTACCAGTAGTATTATTGGCCATGGCCGTGCATAGCCGATTCAATGTTACAGAGGGGAGTGAATCTATGCCATGAGGGGAAGAAACTTACCATTTACTCAATAAGCGGATCTAAAACATGGATTGCTCATATGTTTACCGGTTGATCAACCCTACCAGTACAAGGTACCACGATCGCAACTACAAGGGTAGAAGAATTGAGAGGGTGTACTTTGGAGTTATGCTGTTACATAAGCAATGTTTCGGAGAGGAACATAGAGAGGGGTTGTAAGGTTCGTAAAAGAGGAGAGTAGGTGCCCCCACAAGGCCCAAAAGGCTGAGTTACGGTTGTAGGCATATTCTGCTGGATGAGCCGTGTAGTTTGGACATTTTCTTTTCCCTACCTGTAATGGTGCCGTTCAGGTGCCGCTTAGGTGCCGTGCATTTTACCCCACGTGAGTTCTGCACAGTGGGTCTCTGGGGTAACTGAGCGCGGGGCGCGTTAGTTTGACGTATATTGTACGACTACCAGGTATGGGTACTAATGAGGCACAGGCCCTACAAGTTTGTGGCTACAATGGTGGTCCTGATCGGTAGCCGTGTTTAGTAGCCCTGTTTAGTTGCCCCAAGGACTCCTGTTAGCTCAAGGTTTGGTCGGAAAAATAGAACGGAGCAAATGGTGAGTGACAAATAAAAATAAATGTATTAAATTAAATCAAAACATAAAGCAGAACACTGAAGCAGGTCTACTTGAATAAAAGACTACCGAGGTATGGTTGTGACCAAGACCACACACTACTTCCTTATAGCAACATACACACTCTCTTCATCAACACTCACCGTCGCACTCTACACTGCTTCCCCTCTGAACCTTCTCCACCTTGGTGAACGCTCCGGAGAAACTCGGAACTCAGAGAGCCGAGGGTGAAAGCGGATTTAGTAGAAATGGGCGCGGAGTTATAGAGTACTCGTACAAGTACAGCACTTGTACAAGTATCGTAGAAGGAGAAACTGCTCAGAGCTAGTCTAGGATTTTCCTACTCAACGACTTCTACAGACTCCTACAGCCCTTACATGCCTTACAAAATGACTTCAGAGCCAGAACTGTGACGAGCAACTGTCGCGTGCGATATGAGGGGAGCTTGCAGAATCGTTGAACAATAAGAGAGACATTTCAGATGTGTACAGGTCCACTGCCAGTACTCAACGGTATACTAAACGGACGCGGGCACAGGTTTGTACCCGGTGCCAGTAGAAACAGAACATCTGTTGGGACCGGCTGGATGATCCATGTGAAAGGCGAGTAATAACGCCTGGAGGTTCTTGCACCCCAAAGCTTGAAACCGAGAGCCGACGCACAGCCCAACGGATCGCTCCTTTGCCGCTCTCCATTCATGTTGGAGTAATTTGTCCCGACTAATCGCGTTTAACCAGAAGCGGAGTCCGCACAGAGGGTACCTTTGGTACAAGGGGTCGTACGAGGCACAAGGAAATATGTTTGGTTCACTAGTCGGGCCAATGTAAATTAGCGTGTCAGTATTGATTTGAATATTGATCCGAGGAGTCATGGCTTGGAGTCAACAACTACGACATACTGGAACTACTATCGTACCGCACCATGGTACGAGCTGTGGTACCAGTTATACAGGTACAGGTACTTGTACCACACTCTCTGTCAGCTGCTGTTTTAGGATATCGGGAGCGACTCGGTCACTCCACACAGATTGTACATATACGGTTATCGGCCATGTGTCTCCAACATGCCAGATGTACGGTACGTATTTACTGGTACAAGGATGTACCAGGTACGATAGTGCAGTAATCTGGGGTTGCGTTTCAAGGGGGCACGGGCTATTTTCGGGGGTGTAAGAACGACTGTTGTGGCTCTCGCAAGACACCCATAGGACGTACGACATAAGACACTTGTAAACACGTCCTTCTACATAAATATTATGTCTCAACTACCCCATTACCACTAGACTGGTTACCGGTTTCAGCGGTCTCTCGCCCACGCAATCTCTCGGGCTTCCTTCAACTAGCACCTCCGTCTAGCCTCTTTTGGAAGCTCACCCCAGACATTTCACCCCACCCCCACTAAGTCTGAACTTTAAGCAAAGGAGGATCTCGGGGATGAGGAGACAGCAGAAGGGGTGACATATGAGCGAGACCAACCCTGCACCACCCACACGACCTTGGTACACAGCTACTGTGCTTCTCCACGTTAAATGAACTAGACAAGGCCCCCCCAAGGCGTTACGACTCGATAAACCTTAGTTCCAATAACGGCCTACCGAGCCAGATGCCGACGATAATGCACGACAAAGAAAATAAGCTACAGACGGTTTTCACTTGCGCTCAAACACGCGACAAGACGATAATGTCAGAGAGGGGGCGGGAAAGGAGGAGCACGAACACTCTATTAAAACAAGCTGTAGGAGAGCTATTCGTGTCGTCGACACTCTAAATTCACCTTGTCTCGTATCCCATTTCAGTTGTCCACTCCAACTTCCATCCGCCCACCCGATGGAGAGCAATCGGAGTTTTTAGCAGTGGAATCTCGGATCAACTTTCACACTTTCTTCCATTTTCACGCGGCAAACCCCACGCAGTGGGGTGAAACAACATGGTGTAGAGGGTGGAGTTGGCACAGGGAAAATACTGGAAATTCGCTAAATTAAAAAAGTCTTCCACATGCGTCCATATTCCCGTATTCCAAATAAATTTACCAAAATTTACTCGTCCTGAACAACTCCCCCTAACCTCCATCTTGGGTGGTGTAATTCCGGAAGTACAAGTACAACTACCTGGTACTTGGATCTAGCCGGCCGACTCCACTGCATCTGGTTCGTTCATGTATGACTGGCTGCAGCAGCACCACCTGCTACCGTTGCGGCAATTAGACCGCAGGGACCCAGGATATATGAAAGACTCTTCCGGCAGCACACTCGATTATTTGCCGAAGTTTTGTGATTGAAAGCCTTAGTCCCACACCCCATAGAACCACCCCGGACCGAAACGTCAGAGACAAGTTCAGCCCAGAGAATATGTTCTATTCTGTATATTAAATGTTCACACCCAATCCTCCGGACCAATTCGTGCCGAAGCAGCCCAGCAGATTGTGCGGTTTGTCATCGTTTTTTACTCTCACGTGCATCGGAAAGGCTATACGGAAAAAAAGAGAGCCTGAGTCAAGACGTCTCGGAATAAATTGGCCCTGCTGAAAATTAAACTGTCGGGTTGTAAGGGCCGAGGTTGGTGGGCACCAAAGTTGGGCCATGTGCCAAACCAAATTACCCTGGTGCTTACTGCACAAGATCGGGCGGCTGTTAGTGCCATGCTGCCATTTTTCCGAGAATTCAGGACTTCTCTTGCGTCTGACTTCTGTAGCCGCAGAAACCTCCACATTTCCCCAGCCGAACAAGGTTCACATGCATCGGTAGAAACAGAGTCTAATCTTGGAGCGTCTACGAAAAAGAGACCACCAAACAGCGCCCTAAAGGGCCCAAACCCACAAAACAGAAGACAACAGAGTTCTGTACTAAGCTCCGAGTGCATGTGCGGAGTAGATAGGATGTGATATATAATGGCTCCATCCCCAGATTCTGTCATGGATCGACTCGCAACATCAATGTCTGATACTGAACAACACGGTGCGGTTCCCCCGCGAAAGAGAACTAAGGTGTCTAGAGCCTGCGATGAGGTGAGTGTGTTTGGAGCTGATGAGAGGCATCTAACGAGCCAGAGGAGGTGGCTACTTGCTTAGGAGTCTGCAAAATTGATGGTGGGGGCACAGCAGTATTTTTGGAAATGATTTTCATTGTTCTCGCCACCTGGTTTACCCCATCAAATGCCCTATTCCCTTCTATGACAGCGGTGGAGGTGCCGTGTGGTGCGGTGCGGGTGTGTTAACACGGAACAGCTCGGAACATTTACCACACGCCATACTTCACTACACATGGCTTGTGGTGGGGCATGTGTCCCAAAAATCGAAAACTACTGCAGGTTGTGATTCCCTCATGCACGAACGGGCGAGACCATTTCACCCACGCGCCAACGTGCCCAGCTGGCTCTAGGGAATGGCACCACCGATCGCCCTACTTCTTGCTGACTTCTTCTCCCAGGTTTTAAACTAACTCAGTGTCGTCGGAAAAAAGTGAGTGAACCTTGTGCTCCACATGAAAACGGAATTTTCCGGTGCATGATTTTGCTGCGCCTTCCCCTCTTTTCGGCCAATGGCGGGCCAAAGGTTGAAATATTGGATATGTGGGAAAATTGGAGTTTCAACATTTTGACGGGTTTTTGAGCAACCAAGCGGCTGGATATCATTGCCTGAGGAGGCCAAGAACGGGGAAATATCGGGGTTACTCAACATCCATTTCCCTGAAAATCTCCTTCTAGCCCGACTCCACCCGACCCCAGCCGCACAGCTCCGGCCCCACGCGACTTGGAGGCGGCTCAGCCCTCGGCGATTTTTTGGGAAGGTTATTGCGAACTGGCTTCCCAAAAGCTGTTGTCACGATAATTCTCCCAGAAACCCCGGCTCAACCTTATTTTTACACTTTCTTTTTGTGCCGCCTATCATTGGTCCGTCAGTTCCGAAGAGGGGACTGCGTCTAAAAGCCTCTTTTATCCGAACCTGGAATCCGTTGCCGAGCGTGATAGTTTGAAAAATACAATACCAGCAACCAACTAACACAGATTCGATGCGACTCTGCTCCTGATAAGCCTACAGATTCGAGATGCTCGTCTTGCCGAAAGACCGGAGAAACATGCACATTCAGCCGTGTGCCTATGAAGAGAGGACCTACTAAAGGGTGAGTATATCTAAGGGAGTTTCGGAAAGCGAATGAGAGCGAGCCAGACTATTCCTTTTTTTCTACTGTCGCGTGGTTTGATCGATTATGCACCAGATGACTCTGAGTCACGCAAGTCTATTTTGTGCCTTGCACTCTGAACCCTGATTACTAACAGACAGACATCGAAGAGAGTCTACCTCCTCGTTCAACAGATCATCTCTGCCAGTGTTTATCCACCCCAAGACTGAACAGGACCTCATGTCGCCCAAGGTCGACGAGCTGGCTCCCGTCTTCCCTCCTTCGCCGCCCATCAATGTGAATGGTGCTGAATACCCCATGCGAAAGCGGGCTTTCTCTCAGACCCAAACTGGGTCTCGACTGCCCTCCATCCATGCACTCAATTTCACCCGTCCTGTTTCCCCTAACCAGCAACTGCAGCAGGCTGCATCTGGTGCTCCTCCTGGATCTGTGCCCCCTATGGATATGTACCGACACAACATGTTCTTCAAGGTTGACCGACGTTCCTCTTTACCCGGCTATCCTCCTAACATGACCATGCCCAACTCAGCTCTCAAAAGCGAGGAATACGTGCCCACCCCGGTCACCAACAGTCCCCCTCAGAGCAACTTTTCATACCAGACACAGCAGCCTCTCAACAGGGGCCAAGCAACAGCAACTCCACCCCCAACACGCAGCGAGGAAAAGTACCTCGACAACTACTACCAAGTGGTGCACCCCATTCTTCCCATTCTGCCTCCCAAGGGAGTTGTCGAGCAGTGGCTGGTCCAGGCTGCGCCCTCTGTCGGTGCCAAGCTCAGAGAGTGCCTGCTGTTGGCGCTCAAAAACATTTACGTCTCCAGTGGCGGAGCTCAGACTGGCTCTGAGTCTGTTGCTAGACAACTGTGCGAGCTGCAGATTGCACTGACTGGCAGCGAGACTGTCGCTGATCTCACACTGGACGCTGCCAAGCAGGCCATCAGCAACAACACCTGCTCTACTGCGGCGACAACCCACATTCTGCACCTCATGATCCAGCTGCTGGTGTTTGTACAGACCCAGGACTACTCCCGACTTGCCACCGCTGTGTCTCAGGGATATGCCCTCGGCATCCACACCGTCTTCACCACTGGCAAGCGACCCGAATTCGAGTCTGCCCTAAACCTCATGACCCACCACAACAACGGGACAACCTCCACACACAACAACGTCGACAACGAGTCCATCTGGGACACTTGCTACCGACTGCATATGCTGGTGTTTGTGCTAGACCGTTTGCACTCTCTGCGCATGAGCACCCCCGCTCTAATGGACCCTCAACTCGTGCTAGTTACTCTGTGTGATGGTCTCCCAAATGTGCTGCTCAAGCTGCAGGGCCTTAGCTTCCTGGTGGCTCTGGCTCTGTCTGTGGCCACCCCCGAGACTCAGTCGTTCTCGCTGCAGCGACACGAGTGGTTCAAAAAGTCGTTGCTGCAGCCCGGAAACCCTTCCCTCACCCAACACACTTTTGATAGACTAGTGCAGAGTGTGCGTGGCCAGGCAGTTTCCTGGGCCAAGGCAATGAGCCTGTACGCCGAGGCTATCCGACAGTACCAGCAGCAACAAGGATGGGAGAAGATTCTTTCTACTATCTCTTCTCTAGTAGACACTGTCGACACCTCTCTTATGGCTGCCGTGCCTCTCATCTCCGAGTACTTCGTCCACGAGGTGATTACTCTCATATCTGGCCTTGTATCTGCCTTTGGATCCGAAATTGACTATGAGGCTGTCCACATGGCCGGAGAGGTTGTGGAGCGACGATTCCCCCAGCAGATCAACCATTGGAAGCTTGCTGTGGCCCCCAAGCTACCCAAGAATGACGTGGCTGACGCTGTGGTGATGGCTGCCGTCAATTCTGCTCACTCCAGTGCTCCTCCCAGCGCTACTACTGCTTCCACCGCCTCTTCCACATCATCTCTCTCCTCCCCACCGCCTATGAACGTCCGAACACTTCCCCCGGCCGGTTCTCTGGGTCACCAGCAAGGCTTCGTTCAGAAGCCCTTTGACAGGAGTCTTCTCGAGGGCTTGGCAAGTGTTGCCATGCACCGACCCAGACACTGATTATTTATAGCTAACTTATGTTATTTTTCAATAGAATAAGAGTAGATGCGCCAGCGACTATTCTCCCTTGACTACTCAATCTTTTAACTGCTCAGTACAGGCAATTTATGAAGTATTATTAGTTGATAGAAGGGTATCCTATATGCATCAGCTGAGCGACTGCAGCTTGGGGAATACTAACAAGCAAACTGCTACCAGTACAAGTAGCTGTCTGGTGAATATTAGGAAATTCACTCAGAGTATGGTACCTTGTGTAAGGAGCTACGGTTATCTGTGTGAGCTTAGGTCGTGTTTGTGGTTGACTTGTATAATAAGACTTCATTCATATTCGTACATACCTGTGTGAGCTTAGGTCGTGTTTGTGGTTGACTTGTATAATAAGACTTACCGACTCAGGCAGGAGTCGGAGGCCCTATATATACTACCCGGATCTTCCCTTAAACTCTAATGTCCACGCATCTCTCATCCATGCATGTTCACAGGTCATACTCTCCTCTCACCTTGTACTGTACCAGTACAAGGGGTACCAGGTACCAATACCTGGTTCCAGATATCGTACTGATTCAAAGTGGTGTCCCAAACGTAACAACCCAAGTACAACCGAAAAGCTGTGACCTGTCCAACTTGTAGTAAAAATGTGAGCAATATCTGCAACAAAGCAGATAAAAAGATATGGTCCCTAGCAGGATCGAACTGCTGATCTTCGCGTTGCAAAGCTGCTATTCTTATTAGCACGACGCCTTAACCAACTGGGCCAAGGGACCGTTTTTTTGTTGAAAAATTCAAAATTAAGAGGGTTGTGAAAAGCGCTTAATAAGCCGGAAAAGTGCAACGAGAACACCTTCACTTGTTTGACCGAGCAGTCACAGGATACAAGATTGACATGGAGAAGCGGAATCGCCTATACATTTGATTGAGGCATGAGCACCAGTTGACAGAGTAACGGAGGATTGAGAACCTGAGGGTTGAGAACCGGAGGAAGGACACACACGCGCACACAGACATTATGTCAGGGATGCCAATTGCGTAAAATATAGCTTAATGCATTTCCCTAGAATAACTCGAAAAAAAAAAAAACGTAAAAAAACGGCGTTACCGTAGCTTCATTAATGCATTTCCCTAGAATTTTTTAAAAAAAGCCCCGACGAAACACGAGTCAGGGATACTACTCGCGTAATATATAGCTTAATGTATTTCCCTAGAATAAAAAAAAGCGCATCTGCACCACTATTGGAGTCCCCCTTCCTGCCATGGCTGACTGGATACTCATTGAAGCTGAGCACGGTCTACAACACCACCTACGAGACCTGGCACACGCGATCTGGAGGCTTGAGCGAAAACTCCGAATGACTGGCCAAAATGGAAACTTCCTTGCCGTGAAACGAGAACATCTTCACAAGTTTGACCGAGCAGTCACAGGATACAAGATTGACATGGAGAAGCGGAATCGCCTCTACGTTTGAATGAGGCATGAGCACCAGATGACAGAGTAACGGATAACGGAGGATTGAGAACCTGAGGGTTGAGAACCGGAGGAAGGACACACACGCGCACACAGGACATTATGTCAGGGATACCAATTGCGTAATATATAGCTTAATGCATTTCCCTAGAATAAAAAAAAACAAAACATTATAACAATCCCCCTTTAACCTCAATTTTTTCTCAAAAAAAATATTCAATTCCTTATAACATTAGTAAGCATAATTCCAATATTGATGTTTAGTCTCGTCTATAGCAGATCGAACTTGGAGGTTTAAATGATTCATTTTGACCTTTCACTATTATTCATTGCGCCCTGTACCGGTACATCCCACTACTACTCAACCACATTATACATAATAATTTACTATTCTTCCATGCTATGCAACTACAGGTTGGCAGGCCCCTCGAGCTGGTTGTACATGGGGCAACTCTTGTTGGTTCGAATGTGACCATAAGCACCACAGTTCTTACACTGTCGGGGACCCTTACCTTTGCCAACACCCTTTCCAGACGGGGGAGGAGTATCAGTACCAAGGTTGATTGTGTTGAGACCCTGCTTCTGGGCCTGTCGCTGTTTTCGTCGCTCGCCCTTCTTTCGCAGATCCTCCAGCCGTTCCTCCAGCAGCCGCTTGTTCCGCTTGTTGGCTTCCTCATCGTTGGTGGGATCTAGATCGTCCAGCGTCAGTTTGGCCTCATCCATCAGCTTTCGCCGTCGAATGTATGCTCGAATGACACTGGGGTCCTTGATAGTCTCGACCTTTCGTTGGATGATACCGTGCTCATCCTTCACCAAACGAGTGATTCGCAGTACCTTGTTGCGCTGTTGCATTGCAGAATCGCCTGACATGAGCGACATGTTGTCATCATCTGGGAAAGCCGCACCAGAGAATCCAGGGGTAGATACCCGCTCTCGCTGCTCTCGCTGCTCCTCGGCATCAGCCCATTTGGAATCCTCGTCGTTCTCCTCAGGCACCTTGGTGTTGCTGAGAGCTCGACACTGGGCATACCAGATTCGGCTAATCTCGTCGTCATATGCACGCTGCTGATGGGCCACGTTGTATTTGTGCCCACCAAACTTACTCTTGTCGAGCTTCTCGTTGACAGACTCGCCAGCAGCCTGGAAACCTCCCTTCATGGAAGTCTTGAGGAACGAGAAACCCTCGCCTCGGCCAGAAGGATCACCCTCACCATGAAGCTGCAACATGGCCTTGCCCTGTGTGGCATTAATGAAATTTCTAGTCAGGTTCCAGGGTGCAGACTGCTCCTCCAGAGAAAGGCCAGACTCCTCACCGTTCTCATGGTCGCTCTCAATATCGTCAGTTCGACCGTAACCAGCATCCTCGAGGTTCTGAACACCAACCTGCATGGCCTCCAGCAAGGTGATATCCTCCGGCGTGATCATGGTTCTGATACCGTCCTCTCCAGGAAGAGTATCTGTAGGCTTGACTTTCCAATAACCCTGGTCCTCGCCTGTTCGCTGGTACTCCATGAATTCCTTCAGCCTCTGTCGGTTCTGAGTATCAATCTGGTCAGGGAAGTGTTCAGCGATATCCTTGACGTTGATTCGATGATAAGGCGAGGCATTGAGCACTCGATAAACAATCATCTTGAGCCGGTTTTTGGATGCAGTAGTAACCTTTCGGGAGTGAGGGCCTGGTACGTCAGTCACAGGGTACGTTTGACCGACAGTGAATACATGTGGAATGTTCCGCAAAAAGTATTTTTGGCCAGCTCCAGCAACATCGCCTCCAGTAGATCGGATCATGAGGAAATCCGTGTCACGTGGGGTATGTTTGAACACGGGGGCTCGGATCATCTTGTTGTACAGAGTAGGCACAATTTTACCAGGCTCGACGAATCCAAAGTTCCAAAACGGAGACTTGTCTTGCACAGACAGAACATGCGTCTCACCAACAGGAAGCTTGGGCCGTGAGGTATCTTCAGGAGAAGCCTTTCTGTAATAGTTGATCATCTTAGAACCCATTCCGTAGTTGGAGAGAGTCATGGGGAACTGCTCAGCGTACTCCATAAGGAAGTACTGAGCAGAATCGCCCAGCGACAAGTCGGTAGTCTTTGCCAAGAGGTCCTTGATGGGCTTGCCCTTGTCTCGCTTCTTCTTTCGAATCTTCATTCGCGAAAAGTGAACAGTAGTGTTAGGTTTCACCACAAATGAAGGCCTATGGAACGAACGAGCCTGGGGCTTGGAGATTCGCACCTTGTAGAAGGGACTCTGCAGGCGAAGAGCAGGCATAGAATGGTCGATCGACAGGTTACCAATCGTGGCTCGCACCTTGCTCTGTGTGTTCTCCTTGAGCATATCGTAGGCTCGGTCGTTACTGAGGTTGAACCTGTTTCGGAGCTGCAGCTCAGTTGACGGAATGACAGGAGCCACATTCCTCGACACACGACCATCTGCGTTGACGAACAGCAGGTTGGGGTCGTTCATATCGAGGCTAACTTTCTTGACCTGGCTCAGAGCGTCACCCTCGAACAAGGCCTCGTCGTTCCAGATCTCTTCATTCCTGTGCACGCTCAGCTGTGGAACCACCACTTTTTCCTCCTTCACCTTTTTGTTCTCGTAGTGCATATCCACATCTCCATCCTCGTCCTCCTCATCTCCCCACGTGATCTTCCAGTCTGTAATGTCGAAATGAAGCTGCTGGTCTGTTACTGATTGTGTGGTTCTGCTCTCTCGTGCTTGATCCTGCTTGTCCTCCCCCGTCTCTGCCTCGGTGACAGTCACGACACCAGCTCGTCGTTTTGCATTGTCCACCCACATTGTGCCTCGGGTCATCTTACGCTCATCAGGCGCAACCTCCAGCTTGGTCTTTGTGGGAACGCATGAACGGGCATTGTTGGGCTTGGGTAGACTAAGAACAGCAAACTTGTTGTAGAAGAGCGAATTCATCTTCATGGGTTTACCCTTCTGAAACCCGGGGAAGTACATGGTGAGCATGTCGAGATCAGCCTGACGCGCCATCTGTGCAATTTCCTCCAGGTTAAGCTCTTGGATATTCATGTGAGAGATGTCGTCAAATCCAGATGCGTCCATCTTGTCCGCAGGTCCCAGCTTTCCTAGCTCTCCCAGCTCATCAGCGTCAAGCTTCATGTCAAGCCCGTCACCACCACCACCACCACCAGCCTCCATCTCCAACTCCATCTCCTCCTCTGACTCCCCAGGTTCACCAGCATGAACCACGTGGTTGTTGTTATTGACATTGTTCAGCATTCCAGCATGAACGACACCACCGTCATCATACTCGTCCATCACAGGCAGCTCATCCATCTCATTGCCTCCCCAGCTCTGGCTCCAATGATCATCGTCTCCTAGATCAAACCCTCCAAGCTCATCCTCTCCAATGTTGAACTGGAAGCCACCCATGCCACCCATACTGTCATTTCCAGACATGGACAGGCCTGCATCCTCCTCGACAATCATCTCGTCATCCTCCTCAATCACATTGTTTCCAGTGGCTTCTTCCTCCTCAGGCAGCTCATCATCTGCCAGCTCGTCTTCGTCCTCGAAATCGATGGCATCTGCAGCGTGTTTAATGGCATCGGCACCATCAAGGGATGGAATAACACCTCCGACGTTTGAAGGGTCACCACCAAGGGCTCTAACCCAGTCAGCGTCTTCGTCGGCCATTTCTGTTGTGTAACTCTTCCACTGGGGTGAATATGCAACTGCATATTGATATTAAGGTTGGGGTTTAGGGTTAGTCTAGTTTGGGAAGCAACATAGAAATTGATGAGATGAAGCACGAGAACATGATGAATAGAGAAAAAGAAAAAGTACTAGTGCAAGTACCCTGGTACAAAACCTGACGATGAGTAAGTGGCATCTTTAAGGGTACTGAATAGTAGGTCGACCTTCATTCATGTGCACATGAGGACATGAATCACTACAGTCATGTATTATTAGTCAGCGTATCACACTGACACGAGTGGCTACCCTTGTCGAAATCACGTGTCTACCAGGCACTCTGGGATCACTCCTGGTCCCCAGCTGCCCTTAATTTCTTCCCCTCTCTGTGTCTCTGTGTGTTGTTTTTTTATTAGGTCCGCGCTTATACAGTATCGTAGTTGATACTCCCTCTTGTGCATGTCGAGATCTTTACATGTTGGGTCAAGCTTAACAAGTTCAGAAGAAACTCTTCACTACTAACAAAACTACATTTGGCACCAAACATCTGCCTGCTGGACTCACCACATGGAAGACAGACTACAGCGGAAGATACGGGAGACTCTGTCACTTCCCACAGCCTTCGACCGGTTGGACTCCTATTTTCTGTTTTTTTCAGCATGGTACAGACGCGTTTCCAAGGACTACACATTGCAAGACGCCAAAGAGTATGAGGAGGAGCGGAAGGACGCCGGGTTTATTGTCGACAATGATTCAGAGACAGGTGAGGAGGTCGTGAGAGTGTCCAGAGACCATGTGCCTTGGGTGGTACTTGCTGCACATTTCATGACGGGGAACTCTACAGATGCAGCTTATCTGAGCGAGGTCCTAGAGAAACGGCTCAATATTGGAGGAATTTCCAAGGGGATAATTGAAAGCATCATTACATGGAGCATTCCTGGCATGCATATGGACGAAGAGCTGGCGTCTCAGGCTCTGGGAGCTCGGATTGACGAGTCTGAAGCTGACCTGGCCATGACCCACAGCTTGAAGGACAACATGGAGAGGACGATCTGGGCCGAGGTATTCCGACAGCATCTGAGGAATTCTCCATTGAATCCAATATGCGAGAGGCCAGGAGTGGTGTTTTTTGCTCTCTTCCCTCTCTCTGAAGCTACTGGATATGCTCTGCTCTTGATTGACTACCTCACCAAGGCTGCCACTTTCAGCCTACCCTTTAAACCCCAATCCGCCCAGGACCTGGTAACTAATATTCGGACTGCCATTGTGGACCATCTCCGAAGCTATGGGCAGCCCTTGACCTTATTATGCATGAACCCCTGTCGAGGAGAGAACGAATGGCTCGGAAGCGTGTTCCAGAAAGCATTCAGCAACATGGTACCTTTCGATACAGTTATGTCTATATACGAAACTACGGCCCATTCACTTCCTTCTCGAGTAGCTCAAATTTTCGAAGAAGCCACAACAGCTGTGATAGATCGCAACGATACCTTGAAGAACCGACAACCCTTCAAATTCCTAAGAAGCAAGAACACCAACGAATCTTGGGAGAATCTTATTGCGGCACATTTTCTTACCCTCCAGAAACGTTCCTTCACAAATCATCCTCGAGATCTGGAGTCGGGGGCTACGTCTGACGATATGAACGTGTGTTTACATCTCATATATGAAATGAACCTCGCTCTACCTAAATCTAGAGTCAGTCATCAGGCGTGGACTCGTTTGTTATTTCCAAACCCCTTTCCAGAGGAGCAGCTCGATCCATTCGAGCCAGAAGAGATGCCCACTGCACTCAAAGATGAAATCAGAGAAGTCATGGCTCTCTCCTTGCATTTCACGCTCTCTCCCGAGATTCCTGCAAAGTCTGCAGACAGGCTCGAGTTCGACGACATATCTAGACGCATTGTTGCGTTTTGCTTCCGAAAGAGGTGTGATAAGGTCCGGCCAAGGAAGTTTGTGGATGAGTTTGAGCAGAGACAAATTAAGAAAGCGAGAGAGGAGACTGAGGAGGAGGCAAGATTGGCTGAGGAGAAGAGGCTGGTTGAGGTGAAGAGGCTGGCTGAGGAGAAGAGGCTGGCTGATGAGAAGAGGCTGGCTGAGGAGAAGAGGATTGCAGAAGAGGTTGCCGCTGAGAAACATAGACTTGAGGCTGAGGTTACACGAAACGCCAAGCAGGAAAACAAACGACTCGAGCAAGAGTTGGCTAGGGTCATTGCAGAAATCTCTAAGCGACAGCTAGCTGCCCAGATTGAAAATCAGAAACTGGCCGAGGAGGACGCTGGCCAGGTGCGCAAAGCAGAGGAGGCGGCGGCTAACGAGGTAGAAGCTGAGAAACGGAGGTTGGCTGAGATTGAACGAACGAGACAGGCTAAGGAGGAGGAAAGAGTTAAACTGGTCGAAAAGGAGAAGAAAAAACAGTCTGAGGAGGAAGAGACGGCGAGACGGTCGGAACACATCAAACAGGGTAGATCAACCGAAGAGACCGACGATAAAAGACTGGCAGAGGCTGAACGACTACGACTGGCTGATAATGCTGCTGAACAGCAGAGATTAGCGATAGAAGCAGCCGACAGGGAAAGAGCGGAAGCAGAGAAGCAGAGCCAGCTGGAGTCGGTCATCTCAGACTCGTTACACGGCAGAGACTCTTCCAAGGAGGATGAAGTGCAGAAGACTGCTGCTGAAGAAGCTGCCGAGAATCTCAGGGTCCAGGAGGAATGGAGGCGGCGAGAGGCAGAGAGGCAGAAGGAGATTGAGACTATTCTAGCGGCTGAAAGAAAAGAAAAGGTTGCAAAGGAAGCTGAGGCTTCTGCTAAGGCAACGGCTGAGAAAGCGAATGCGAAGTCGCATGCCGAAGCTGATGCCCCTCTTACTGAAGAGTATCAAGCTGCTTTTGAGGATGACGAGGATCTGCCCCCTACTAATAACCCTATTACGGCATTCCTCAAGACGGTAAAGCAGGCACTGAATCGAGCGCCGCCACCGAGAAAGTAGTCGCGAATGATAACTAGGACTTATGTACAACAATGATTTATTAACTCATATTCAATGATGTAATTTATTTGTATCTCGTCGTTGATTTATGTATAAGGTAGCACCCATGTGAAGTCCTGTTTACCACCTGTACGTACTTGTACTAGTACTGTATATTCTTTATTTATTGAAGTTCTATCTTAATTTCAGGGTGCAAACGTGTCGCAGAAAGAATCTTGTCCGTACTGTTACAGTACCGGTACAGTACAGTATACGTTAACCCATCCCTTCTATTTCCTTTCCACACAACAACACTCACCACCATAGCAGCACTCTTCTTGTCAATAACATACAATATGGAGGGTGTCCTGGCTATTGTCTTGCATTTTTCTTTTGTTATCATTGAGTGGGGATCGTCGTCACACACGTTTCCAGGTCGGATGTCAGGTCTATCTCAGAGGTAGTCTGGGCGCGGTTGAGCTATCCACTGAACTGTTAGGGCATTACCTCACCCAATCAAGGCACACAGCCCTCTGGGGCAGCACGACAGTCGACTCCATGGCAGTGTTGTCCTTCACAGAAAAAAACTTCAGAAGTAGATACATCTGATCCAGACACACATACTGTACTGGTACTCAGAGTTGACACCCTCTCGCACAGTCGACCGCGATCCTTCTCTATAGCCAATTACCTTGTGATAAGTCGCTCTTGGGCCTTTCTGCGTGTGCTTGGGTATCATTGTTATGATATGATATCATCGTTTTTGATATCCTTGTCTTGACATCTTGCCACAATTGAAGTTCGCATTAGCACAAGTTACCTTACCTTCTCACAACTGATACTGCAGTTTGAAACTCTAATTAGACTAATATATTCCCAGTGTCCAGCATGAATGTTCATTGTCAAAAAGTACCCACGGCTAGCAAGAAGTGCAGAGATGAAAAGCTCGCCGAGTTCTAGCCGGAAGCGAAGCGCCAGTCCAAGTCAGGTATCCGAGAGACAGAGGCGGCTATGCCAACATGGAATGTCTGGCAACTTGGCAGTTGTCAAGAACTGTGACTGCCAACCCTACAACTGGTGGCACGAGTGGACACGGGAGGATGTCACGACATTTGTTTACTGCTACAAGAAGGAATTGAAGGCGGTAAAGGACGCGAATCCAGGGTTGGACAGCAAGGAGCTGTCGCTCCTTCGAAATCAGGAATTGAAGCGGCTTGTCAAACGTGATGTGGTAGGCCATTACAAGAAGCTCATGGAGTACACACTGAATAAGCAAAAGCAGGAGGACGAGAGGGTGGACGGGGGTAATTGGGTGAGTGAATCCATAACGCCACCACAAACGACGAAGACGACGCGGCAAACGACCATACGGCAAACGACCATACGGCAAACGACGACGCAGCAATCGGCTACCAGTGGCACTATGCCCAAGGTGCTGACGAAGTCTGTGGACGGAAGTAACAACTGTGATACCGACAATTACAATGGCCATTCCTCAATTACTCTTACAGACGAACAGCAGGCTATTTTCGACAAGGTCAAGGAGGGCCAAAGTCTTATGTTCACTGGCCAGGCTGGTACTGGAAAGTCTGTGCTTATCAAAGAAATAGCGAAATGGTGCAGTGAAAACGGCATCGACTGTGCAGTCACCGCACCAACTGGTCTGGCATCCATGAACATCAAGGGACAGACCCTCCACAGTTGGGCTGGCCTGGGTCTGATGAAGGCAGGTGTACACGAGTGCATTAAGAAACTAAAAGAGAATAAAGCCCGCTACAATTGGTATGCCACGGATCTACTTATCATTGATGAAGCAAGCCAAGTATCTGCAACCTTGTTCGATAAGATTGACTCAATTGCTCGTTATATCAGAGCTGGGCGAAGTGAGTTTGCGGAGGGAGGCTCTTGGGCCAAAAATTATGCCCCTCAAGGGTACCAAGAAAATAATGCTCCACGAGGTAAAGACTTGAAAGATCTTCCCTTCGGAGGCATGCAGATTATCTGTGTTGGCGACTTTTTCCAGATTGCACCCATCGACGATACTCCGAAGACGATAAAGGGTACTCCACGAAAGAAGGGGAAGAAACGTATGGCTTTAGCTGATGAAAGTGACAAGGAAAGGAGCCAGGTCAAGGATCCTGATTATCTTTTTCAGTCAAAGGCTGCCCAGGAGCTTTTTGAGCACAATAAATTCCGTCTCACAGTTTCTAAGCGTCAGGACCAGGGATCCGAGTTTTCCAACATGCTCGACACTCTCAGAAAGTATAGTGGAGAATACGAAGATGCTAAAACGATTAAAGAGTACTTTTCTCAGTTTGTGGGTACCCACGACGACGGAAAGGAGTTTGTCTATTTGAGTGGTACAAACCAGGAAGTATCAAATATCAACTCCGATAACTTGCGTCGCTTGGACGGACCAGATGTGAGTTTCATTGCTGAGGATTACTACAACACCAAAGACTATCCAGCCTCCGAAATTAGCGACGTTTTTATGAAGAAAATTCGTGCTGAAGAGGTGATTCGGCTGAAACCAGGTGCCCAGATCATGTTTTTGAAGAATGACCGAAATCTGGGCCTTGTAAATGGTCATCTGGGTCGGGTGGCATTTTTGATAACCGACACCCTTTATCGAAAGTATGAGATCGATTTTGATGTCTTGTATCCTCTCTATCACTATTTTAGAGGAGCCAGCATTATGATTGAGACTTTGGACAAAGAGCCACCTAGGGATATCGAGGGTGCCATTGGCGTTAAATTCACTCACCCATGGAACTACTACCTGGGTGCCCTGGTGGCGATCGATGGTTCTTACAGAGCAGAGGCTCAGGCACAAAGGGAGAAGAGGTGTCCCACTGGTGCCAGGAAGCCAAGAATTCCGGCCGACCCGCATCATAACACCACTTTAAAGGTTGTTATAAGACTGGGAGACAATCAAGGACCGCAGAGTAACACTTTCTTCCTAGTGAGTAGGGCTGAATTTGATGAGCTCGACTACAGCAAGCCAATAAATGCTGAAAGGTTCGGCGAGAAGCGAGAAAAAGCATACCCTACCATATGCAAACGTACTCAGCTGCCTCTAGCCTTGTCATGGGCACTCACGATCCACAGAGCCCAAGGCCAGACTCTCCGGAGGACTATGGTGAATATGAAGCGTGTCGATGCTGGGCAGGCTTATGTGGCCTTGTCTCGGGTAAGGGCTCCAGAAGACCTGCGTTTGGTTTCATTCGAGTTACCCAATAGGGTCACCCCTTTTTCGGTACACGAATTTGACAAGACATTTAGGAACGCTTTAGAGTGATGTGATATATAAAAACATTCACCAGTGGTTGTATCCTTCTGCACTTGACGTACCAATTCCATTTACCTAAAAATGCTCTATTCCTACTTGGGATCGAAATGAAAACATTCTTGTCTGCGAATAGTCTACCGCAGCGAAGATATTAGGTGCCCTCTTCATCTCTTGCTACTACCAGATCGTAAATATCTTCATCTGCGACTGATCGTAAATATCTTCATCTGCGGACTCCGTGTCGCTAAGGTAGCTCAGATGTCGTTGCTGAGCATTTTCTGGTCTGACTGGACACAGCAGTTTCAATCTCAATGGCGCCAGCAATAGAGAGGTGTAATTAGCTCCGGGTTAGGAGAGCACCTCAATGGGGAAGCCCATCTTACCGTGAAAATCAGAAGTAGCTACATCCTTGAGAGACCCTATGCCAGGACATTCTGAAGCAGCCCGGGGTGAGTTCTTGGCTCCCCTAACTCCGCGTGCTTCCTGAATCCTCTGACACCTACTTTTACACCACCAACATATTTACAGTACAATAGCTCTAGACCAAGTTTAATAGAGAAATGGTCCTGTAATTATGGCGCTATTTGTAGTCGCTATTGAGCTGTCTTGTAATTATTCGCCCTAGTCTAGCATAGATCATACACGTTGGTCTCTTATTCTCACAAGTTCAATACCTGGGCTTCATGGGCTTCATGGGCTTCTTTCAGCATTGGGTATCCCTACTTCGGGGTTCCCCTTTCTGCTTTGCCTCAATGAATCCGAGAGACTCCTATGGAGATAAAATGGTGCCATGGAATGACGACGACAACAACAACAACGACAGTAACTTTCCCAAATGGGTAGTTTGTTCCTGGAATATACATGACTCATGCACTATTGGAAACACTTCAAGTTGCTGGTTGTTCTCAATAGATGTTAACCCCTCCTGTTTAGCCTTGTGACATGTGTAATGGTTTCACTGCAAGACTGGTACAAGGTGTAAGGAGCTACGGTTTATGAGAGGAGAGTATGACCTGTGAACATGCATGGATGAGAGATGCATGGACATTAGAGTTTAAGGGAAGATCCGGGTGGTATATATAGGGCCTCCGACTCCTGCCTGAGTCGGTAAGTCTTATTATACAAGTCAACCACAAACACGACCTAAGGCTCACACAGGTATGTACGAATATGAATGAAGTCTTATTATACAAGTCAACCACAAACACGACCTAAGCTCACACAGATAACCGTAGCTCCTTACATTTGGTAGCGATGCACAAGGTAAGAACATCCTTTAGGACTGTACTTTGGTAAACATACAACACTCCTCCTTCAAATGGCTACAATGCAAAATACAACACACTACGTTTTCAAAAATTGGGGCGGGACACTGTGGTCCAAGATGTATTTACCCAGAGGTTCGGAATTTCACCTACTCCTCAAAACTAGATACAGGTTCGGCAATTTACATCCCCTGGCTAAGAGGTTCACAGCCTACTCCTTGAATGGCGACTTGCACATGCACGGGCTCTTTGGACTTATGGGCATCTGACTGGCCTCGGCTCTTGGCCCTGGCGGCGTCTGTCATCTGGCACAGCTCTTATCGCATCTGTGGACTCATTGGCTGCTCAGAAAATGGCTCTTATTGCTCTTCGGGCTTATTGGCTGAAAGGACTTTCTCATGACCTTCATATGCACTGGCTCTTCGGACTTATCGGCATAGCCTCGGCAATTGGCCGAGGCGGCGTTCGTCATCTGGCATAGCTCTTATCGCACATGTGGACTCATTGGCTGCTCATAAAATAGCTCTTATTGCTCTTTGGACTTAATGGCTCAGCGGAGACATGCTCCTTCCTCACGGCGTTTGGCTCTTATTGCCTTGTAGGTCTTACTGGCTCTTGCTCGTGGCTCGGTACTGGCGCTGGCATTTCAGCTCTGGCTCTGACCTGTGTGGCTCGGGCGTATCAGCTCTGGCTCAACATTGCTCTTATTGCACTTTGGACTGATCGGCAAAGACTGGCGTTTGGCACTCATTGCTCTCTGGACTTACTGGCACTTAGCTCTAGTCTGGCTCTGGATTTGGCACTTATTGCCTCATGGGACTTACTGGCACTGACTCAGGCAGGTGGCTCTGGAATTGCTCGGACTCTGTGGTAACGGGCGTATCTCTGGCACATGTAGCTCTGGCTCGGTGGCTCTGGCTGGTATCGCTCTTTTGACCATCATGTGGCGTCTGTCAAAGCAGAACTTTGCTCTAGATATGCTTCTCAGCTCAGCATCTCAGCTGGCTTCTCGGTGACTGGCAGCTCTGGCATTTCAGCTTGGCTCTTCAGTTCTAGGCGGCTTCTGGAGTATCTCAAAAGGAATTTCACCCTTGAGTATCTCTGTCGGTGGCACTGCAGATTTTCACTGGCTAGCTCTTGGCACTGGCGGCTGCACATGTGATCCTCAAGAACTCACAAGGCACGGAGATGGCTCAGGCATTTCAGCCGGCCAAACTCGCTCTTTGCTCATGGCACTACTTCTGCTCATGGCGGTCAACCTGAATGGATTTATTGACGTGCGAACAAGGAGGTCAACCCGAAGGATTTATTGACACTTCTCCTCAAGCGGTCAACCATAGGAGACACTTGGCTCAGGCGGTCGTACTCACCTCTGGAATGAACTCGCATGAAAAAAACTCTCAGCTCAAACGCTCAACCAGAAGCTATCGCACTTCCTCAGGCTCATGCATATTTCTCAATGCGTCATTGCGAGAGGTTCTTCACCGAACAGGACTCATGCGGTAAACGCGTCATTGCCCTAAAATAACAACTCAACGGATATAGCTAGCGAAGCTGTCCTCGTTGTTGCGACTCAAACGGACATGGCTAGCGAAGCGGTCCTCGTCGTATGAGACAGGTCTGCTTGTCAGCTCTGCATCTCAGCAGGCTATAAAGGCACCTTCCATCTCCAGAATGACTCAGAGTGAACTGGTCTGATTCTGATGAAAAAAATGGGAAACAGAGGGGGTTTATATATTGCTGGCCGAGACCATTACAGTTCAGAAGACTGGGCTGGCGCCGGGAAAATGTGCATGAAATATGCTTACCCGCCATTCACCTGCAGATGGAGGAAACGCGTCGAGCGGAAAGGAAGGACCTAGAAGGACAAAACATATGAGACTCGGATTAGATACCGAGGAGGAGAATGTAATAGACTGATCTCGTATCATGCGCCTTTTCGCGATACAAATATTTTTTTTGATTCTAGGGAAATGCATTAATAAATAACACCCCTCCTACTCATTCCACACTTATTTTTAAATGAGCGCCCCAACTTCATGCATACTCCTGGAGTTAAGGAGAACATTGTGGAAAAATTTTGTACCATCAGCCGGCTCAGACCGGATGAAATCTGCAGTATCGTACAGATAGTTTCTTTGTCTGGAATGTGTGGCGGGAATTTATGAGACGATTCGGGCCTTTTCCTCTCTTTCAGGCATGATTGAAGGGGTAAAACGTGCAGGTTCTTGAGTGGACTTACTGGATTCTCAGCTCTGATATGTTGAGAGTACTCGATCTTGTGTCCTTGATTTTGATAGATTATACCAGAGCTCTCAAGTTCGTGATGCCACAGTGAGATTTAATTCAACTGTGCACTTTTTTTCAATTTCAAATAATTTGGTGGTATTATAGAGAATCGAACTCACGGCACTGCAGGTGTTGCGTTGTTGTCACGGTAACGGGGTTCAAACTGTGGGATGTGGACAGAGACGAAACGACTCACGCCCCCGTATATAATTAAGGTTATATGTATGCATATCACTGGAATGTACATTTACCCACTCTATTGTTGGCCCCAAAGTCCTAACAGTCGTGTGACCAGGCTTGGCACCCCGTATAGCTTGAACAATCAATTTCTCTGCTGGTCTGGTGACCACCATCTTCGTCTATATAAGTCTCCACCTTTTCCCACTTTTTACTGCACTACTGGTTAACATTTACAGTACACCCTAACCCATATCTATGCACATGCAACATTCCAAGGAGCACCTACAGACTCAAACACTTTCCAACCACAATTGCTATGACACCCTCCCACCCACACTCACACACACACACACACACACACACACTACCATGGTACCAGTACGATCAAATGGAAGAGGTATGACTGATGTGAGACTCCCAGCGGCACCGTGACTCATGCTTGACGTTGTCACGAACGAGATTGTCATCACCTCGCCAGTGTCACCTGAGCATACAACAACTAGACCCGATTTGCATCAGTATGCGTTCATGTCTAGAGTCGTTTGATGTCTCTTCGAGTGCGTTACAAGCTCAACCGCTCACGTCGACGTGACCCGCTTCATCACCAGTCTACATCCCGCCTAGAGTCCTTCTGTGTCTCCACCATGTGTGAGGTCCTCAGCCGCCCACAATGACACTGCTCTACACGTTACACCGCCCTCGCGAGAATGGCGAGCCCCACAGTATTTGAGGCATCCTACTCGTGAGTATTGAGAGCTTCAGCACCGTTGGGCCAGCACTCTCTACCAGGTCGTCTGTGGGTAGGTCACCGAGCCATAACACTGACCTCTATGACAATCACGAAGACGTCTCCTAGACTAGTTCATGTAAGCAAAGTCTCACCCCTCGCACTATCGCAGCTGCCGCACTCACCTTCACCGCCACGCATCACTGCTATCACATTATCACATACTCCACACCGATGGCAACGATACAAGGGTCATTAACATCAAATGACACATAGCCACGTCCCACAACACTACGGCGCAGCTCATGAGCTGGTACGGCAGCCCGCGATGACACAGCAACCAGAAAACGCCACTGGTGTGGTCTCGACTACCAGACAGACGCACTTCAGAAGCCACCACGACTACCGCACAGCGCCAGGAATCAAATTAAAGTGAGTATCATAGCAACAAGGTGCAGCACAGTCCTGGACAACCCCTCACACCCATTCGCAGCCACCAGTGACTCTCTTGTGGGGACAGCTGGCTACGGCGTGGTAGGGAGGGGTAAAACACAAGAGTGGACCTATTCCAATGAGACCACCTGCCTAGTGCAATTTCGGCGGCTGATCTTGTGACCAGAGACTGATGCGTACCTGAAAACAGAACGATAGCAACGAGAGATACCCATGGGATACCCATTTCCTCTACAACGAAACACTGCGTACAGTGGCATGATTGATACCCCCTCTTTCCTGATGTCTATGTATCTGTATAATATATGAACCCACGCTCACACTGACCAGTAATAACTGCTGCTAAAAGGCACGTATCGTAGACTGTAGGCTCTGCCACTTCCACAATCCAGAGATTTCTGTATTATGCGACGAACGGTCGACTCCTCCAAGGTCAAATTTTCGAACAGCTCTACGTTTGACAGGAGGTCGTGTGCTATTGACCCATAGCAATTGCCTGACCACCAAGCTGATGGGTTGTAGAGAGAACCACTCCTCTGCGAGATATGTACCTTGTACATCCTTGGACAGGTCTGTTTTGAATGAACACTCCCTCATTTTTCCCCTCACATTAGCGAGAACTGTATTTCCACGCTAAAAATGAAGCATTCTGTTTTGGCGAGCCGAACATCTTCCACGGTGTTCCGTTCCTTCTGGCTAGACGGAAGTGGCTCGAATATCTCCCTCCTGGTCCCTATACTGGTTTCCGCTTGAACTGGAGGTCGTTCCACTTGCTTTATAGACGTTTCTGCGGTACACCGATAGATCATGCCATGAGTGTTTACGACTAGTCTAGTGGGGACGATGGCGTCCATTCCAGAGCAACTTTCCCCTCCCTGGTAGCTCCTAAGTGTCCATAGCCCTCCTACAATCGCTTTCTGGGCCCCTATACTCCCCACTGTCTCCGGATCATGTGGTAACGTGTTTGTGATTTGGTCGGTATGTTTGAGGTGGGTTTCGCCACGGTAAATGACATTTTTCGGTGCTAGTGGTGTTGTAGGTGATGAAAAAATGGCTGGTGAGCGTCCAAGGCTGATGGTAACAGTCGTGGCGACGTTTAGATGGTTCCTGGTGCTTCTGGTGCTACTGGTAGAGCGCAAGAAGAGTGTTGTGCGTTTCCCCAGATTTCCTCCCATAATTCATTAGACTTCCTATTTGGAGTGAGTATACCCAAATGTCATATTCTCAAAATTCATGTCAAGCCCCCAAAAATACGAAAAAATGCGAAAAAAAGCGAAACTTCCAGGCTAATAGATACCAACGATACAATGAGACCCATATGAACTCATCATCACCAGAATACCCCCGCCAACCGTCCAATATCACGTCTCCACGACGCGTATTCGCGTTGCTGCACACTGCATGATTATTACATTCCTATGCAATAGACGCATACACCTGCAACTACACCTTCTAACATTGCCAGCTTGCGATATAGATATCATCGTTAGCAGTGGTTCCTTGCGGATATACGTAGATATGGCTTAATGTTATATGGAAACACAGTATCGTAGCTGTCGATACCGTATGAGATATCACTTCGCTGCCGATCCAGATGCATGTACCGTACGATACAACTTGGTGACTTAGCCTGATCTAAATCTAAAGATAAAAACAAAACAACAACATGACGCGTAACAGAACGCGACCATTGCGAATGCATTAGATCCGCTACCGGTAGCTGTCCTCTGGTTGGTCTCCCAGGATATATTTTATCTGCACTTTGCGAGCGTGAGAGAGGCCAGACAAAACCTAAAATATACGCCAACCAACGGAATGAAGGTCGTTGATATCACCACACAGTTGATGTTGATAGTCTCCGCCTTTCCACAACGATATATCCGAGTGGATAGCGTATAATCAGATGTTCACTTGGTCCACAGGCAGGAGTTTCAGTAGCTCTTAATCTCTAGAATGTTGCAAGTAAGTTTTTAAGTTGTTGAATTTTTAGCGCGTTGAGCATGACCTGACACGTTACACAATACACCATGTTATCAGCGACGGGCAAACATTGCTACTTCAACAGAAATGGCTAGGAGAGGGAGCCGATAAGGTGCTCCAGCTGGTTCCAGACGCTCCAGCTGGTTCCAGACGCTCCAGCTGGTTCCAGACGCTCCAGCTGGTTCCAGACGCTCCAGCTGGTTCCAGACGCTCCAGCTGGTTCACGACGCTCCAGCTGGTTCACGACGCGCCAGCTGGTTCAAGACGCGCCAGCTGGTTCACGACGCTCCAGCTGGTTCACGACGCGCCAGCTGGTTCAAGACGCGCCAGCTGGTTCACGACGCGCCAGTTGGTTCACGACGGAGTGGTTCACGACGCTCCCGGTCCAGCTGGTTCTCGACGCTCCCGGTCCAGCTGGTTCTCGACGCTCCCGGCCCAGCTGGTTCTCGACGCTCCCGGTCCAGCTGGTTCTCGACGCTCCCGGTCCAGCTGGTTCTCGACGCTCCCGGTCCAGTTGGTCCACGACGCTCCAGCTGGTTCTCGACGCTCCCGGTCCAGTTGGTTCACGACGCTCCAGCTGGTTCACGACGCTCCAGTTGGTTCACGACGCTCCAGCTGGTGCCATACGCTCCAGCTGGCTCAAGACGCTCCAGCTGTCTCAAGACGCTCCAGCTGGCTCAAGACGCTCCAGCTGGCTCAAGACGCTCCAGCTGGCTCAAGACGCTCCAGCTGGCTCAAGATGCTCTAGCTGACTCAAGTCTCTCCAGTTCGCAAGGTCCAAGCAGGCCGTTGAAGCCGGGGGACCTGCGCCGTTCCACCATGGTTTCAAATGATGAGGTCATGATCGGATCGGAAGTGACTGTGTGAGACTGCCGCGAACCGGGAGCTTCTTTGTACCGGATCCGGTCTTCGTTCTCGGCTCTCACGCAAAACAACCAACCGAGAGCTCTTGACTATCCCTGGACTGGCTGCACCTCCAACAACTTCTGACAGACGTGCCCCCGAGACTTCAGCAAGTCACCCAGCCCAGGGGGAGTGGGTCAACATTTCAGCGACCACAATAGCTCTTCACAGCACGTGCATTGAATCGCCTCTTACCCACCTCGAGCAGCTCAGTCACCACATCAAGTTCCATCAGCAGCTCAGTCACCACATCCAGTTCCATCAGCAAGCCTGACAAGTTCACCAAGGTCTCCTTGACTGACCACGCTATGAGGGAGCAGCATACAGTAACCACGGTCTCTCCCCCAACTCACAGCTACAGTACGACGTAAACGGCCAGACATGAGTATTGTTTGACTCATTGCAGCGGGACATGTCAGAAACCGGATCTCCGCACGGCCAGAAAAAAGGAACAACGACTCAGACCATCAACCAGAATCGACTACTGTTCCAAGTCTCCCTTCACGTCTACTGAAGCAACATCTGCGGATGTGATTCTCTGCGCCCATCCTGCCGCTACAAGTACCAGGTTTTTTCCAGGTTCTTGAGTTCAGGGAAGACGACGGATCCCTCCCTCTGCTGTCAAGAAGGTTGCCAGTGAAGCTACACTGAGCATGCTGCTGACCAGTCCGAACGCAACCAATCGACCCAGGCGCTGCCCTGACCGTTTCGATTTCTACTCTACGCCACACTTCCAGGACAGCCATACTGGCCCGTATGGACAGCACAAACGGCTTCTAGCCTCCTACAGCGTCTCTCCCAACGACGAGACTTCTCTGTGAGCACAAGACGACTGCTGTCGTGACAGAGAGAAAGACAGCTGTCTCTGGAGGAATGAATCCCAAAGGAGAAACCTGTACGGCCCGCTGAGGTTTCTCCAAAAAGGAAAATGTGCCAGGAAGTGTGGTGCCTGGTGTCTTGTTGCATGGCGAGACTTCTCTGGAGGACTAGTCGCTTGCAATGGCGCAGAGGAAGACAGTATGGCATGTATCTATAGAAGTACTCCTTGAACAGTGAGTGTGATGTAGTCGTTGTGGATCCGTAATATTATTTAATCTGATTTAACTCTCTCACATTCGTAAACGTGCAGTCATTGCCACCAATAACACACAGTATCGACATTCTTTTCAGTATCGATGACCGTTTCCACGTCCCGTAGCCTCGATTACCCCTCCGTCAGGCTACATTTTCGTGCTGCCATTTTCGTGCTGTCTTCATCTTCACACCTGAACTTCCGAGGTTTGATTTCGTTGGGGAGTGAGATATACGACCAGTGCCATGCTAGATGGAACACATCGGAACTGGTTCGTTCTAGATCCTCCAACACCAGGTGCTTTACACGAAGGAAAAGGGATTATGATGGTGGTTACTGCCAGAGTTTCCGTTTATGACAAGTACAAGAGCGGTGGGGAAGGGCACGGAACGTTGCAAAACGGGGAATGGAGACATCCCTGGACTGACAAGACTGATGTCTGTAAATGATGCCGCCTTAATATATAGGAGAAAGACCATCAGCAGTTGTCCGAAAAAGAAAATGCCGAACAACGATTATTTCACAAAGAACAGCATCAAAATATATTTCGTGTGTGAATCAACTGTGTGCCCCCTTCTTGTAAGCCATCCGAACATAATAGGGTCTGGAAAGAGGCATATAAACATTTTTACAGACCGAAGATCCGATGGAGAAAGATGTCACACACACAGAGCTTTCAAGCCTGTAATCCAAGCCAAATTTGGGAAGCAATTGGAGATTCTCACAGGCACCAATTGCAATTTTTATACGAGATATCTCGTGTGACAGTGGGCTCGTGTGTGTCGTGACAGGACCGTCCCAGGAACTGAATGTCCGACAGACATCAAACTACGAAAGCTGGTGACTAGAACGACAGATTTTCCCATAAATGTCGCGTACACTTTTCTGTAAGAGGACCTATTCCAGATATAGAGAGAAATTAACACCAGGTGTGGGGTACTAACACGTTTTACAGCGCTCCTGACTCCGATTATAAATTCTGTCACATTTCCTCGGCATACAACCCCGTGACAGCTACGTTCAGGTGAACTGTCAAGCCGGTGCCCACTCCTGCTGCATATGCAAAGGAATCAACCTGGTGCTATTCTAGTTACTCGTCTTCTTCCACGTATCATGGTACTCTCGATGTTATCGTTACCCCTGGAGGCACGCGAAAATGGACCCAACTGCTCCGATATGGACCTGTGAGCGTCTATGACGTTTCTGGAGGCGAATATTCCGACTCTAAACTGTTGCTGCTGGGGGCTGTTGTATGATACCTCCTCCGGCTGCTCCTATCCACCTCTTCTGGCTCAGATGGCTCCGTGGAAACCTTCTCCACCCCCTGCACCTCATTTCTAGTTCTGACTGCGTTCTCAGTTCTACCCTAGAACTTTCTCACACTAACATTAGTCTGTAACTGTTCAGAAGGTCAGAGGATCTTCTCTTGTCGCCCCGATCACGAGCTGATATCTGGCCATTGTAAAACTACAGGTTCATATACCAACGGGGAGGACATGTACTCGTACTGTATTTCTTCCCTCTCAGACGTCGCAATGACGCGTCTCTGTGCGACACTAGTCAATGCCATTAGTACTCGTCGCATACACTCCACTTCATTCCTCAGCGATCTGTACCCTTTTCATGGGTACTACCAGTGATTGTACGACGTCGTTCCAGCGTCTGAGGTTCCAGGCTGACACAACAGCCGTAAAAACACTCCTGTGGAAATTGCTGCCAAGGATGACAAGGCAGCAGTCCCAAAGAGGTAATACCCTCCTGGGATATGCATCAATCAAGCACATTATGCAGATCTTTGGAGAGCACAGTGTGAGGTGTGACGTGGAAATCGTGGATACAATAGGACCTGGAATCAAGGACTTCTCAGGCTGCTCCACCGATGGCACTACTTTACTTTGGTCGATCCCTTCAATAATAGCTATCGTGGTTAACATGACCAAGTGGCGACCAACCTGTGGAAAGGCCAGTTCCTGGATAGGAAGGCACAACCTTGGCTGCATATTCCGAAAGAAAATTTCGTTGTGGAGAGCAAGGCTGTGGACCCAAGTATCAATGGCTTCCCTAGCGACTGGGGAGGTGGGTGATGGGGTTGCCTCTTGACGCAAAAATCACACTCCCTCACAGGGTTCAGGGGTAGAACTGATCACAAGACTGACATTTTCGGACCACGAGAAACAGTTGGCCAGGCACTCGCAGGACAGGAAGCCTTGGCAGGTCTCTGAACCTACAGAAAGCTCGGAGCAGCCCTTGGCATCGAATATATGACAAGTTATAGCTAGATTATGCCTCTTGTATCTGGATACGTCCAATTATTCCACAGTATCTCGTCTTCCTGTCTCTGAAGTCTCTCCGAGAAGGCTCAGACGTTGGACAGACTGTCCTGATGGAGCTCCTAGCAGTTAGAACGCACCATTGCTTCTGCTGGCTCCCATTTAGCCCTCAAACTTGCCGTATTAATGGTCACACAAGTACGATAGGTGTAGGAAAATCTGGAATGACTCACAACTCACGGCATGTGATTTCTGCAAGTCTAGACCTTTGAACTTTCAAATTCCCTTGTCACTGAGAGTGACGGCGGCATGTTCTGAGTGTGGGTGGCATGTTGGAGACAGAGCTTTCTATCATTATTCATCAGGTAATATATGCTCCGTTTGAAGTACGCAGTATTGAGGTCGTATATGACGCCACCGAGAGTGGATAAACTTGCTCTAGGCTACATACCCCGCCAATAACGAAGCCCAGTCACGTCCACGACTACTTAGATACAAATAACGAGGACATGGAAATCGGACGCTATCAAAATGTGCAGGCATGATACAGTATATATTCAAAGGTGAAAATAGTATTTACAGCGGAATAAGCCAGCCATCCTATATCTGCCAGGTCCCTTCACTGGCGTAGTCATCAGACATATCCGGTTTTTGTGGGGTCGTACAGGGACTAGGTAGTTCCAACTCGGGACCCAAAAATTGTGCAGCAGCCGTAACATGTCTCCAGAAGATGGTCAGACATTCCTGTTCAAGATACCAGACCGAGTTTATGTCATCGTGTTCGTCGCCAGAGCCCCCCAGAGTGTTGAAATATGAGGGCAAGAGACTACTAGCCACCAAGGCCACATAGTTTGCGACCTCATCCACTCTTAGCTCTAGAGATTTTTGCCAAAGGTACACAGCTTCCTTGAGAGTCATAAATTTTGTCCCTTTGATGGTTTCGATGACTGTGGACAGCAGATCAGATAGACTGTAGATGCTACAGAACCCGAGCAGTTCGGCTGCGTTGTACATATCCATATTTAGAGACTGTTGATAAAAGTACCGAGTGACAATCTCGACTGTAGATTCAGGAAACGGCAGCTCGAAGTGCTCAAAATCTTGTTGGTCATTTCGTTGATCTTTCAGTCGCTTGAAAAGTGGCCAGAGACCCTCCAAACCAACCTGGTGCACATTTATTCATCCCGTATTCCCCGCCTGATGAGCGTAAAGTCCGGCGTCGATCCATATCTGATTTTTGCGAGTGGTGCGATTGTTCGAATTTCCGTAGCTCATTTTGAAGCTGTCGATCTGCACAACACCCATCTGACTCCAGTCGTATGTGAGGTAGATGAGGAACCTCGTCGAGTCATCAGTTTCGCAAACAACAAATGGGGAGTAAACACCTCGCATTTCGGCCCGTTGGTCTTATTTCCCCCCCAGATAATGTCGGAACTAGCACTCGTGTAACGACTCTTGGTCCCTTTGTCGTAATACACAAGGCTGACACCGTGGTAGTGACGGTCACAGATGCTAGATACGTGCTCAAACACCAGATGAAAAGTACCAATGTCCGCAATTGTGCATGAGCTGGTCAGATTGATTTCCAGATAGGCGTGGAAGTCTGCCAAGGAGGTCGGGATCTCGACGCCCACCTTCCGGTTCATACGAAGAAATCAGAGAAGCAAACTTGTTTCGAGCAATCTCAATGGCCAGAAACTACATTCGAGGCACAAACATAGTGTTGGTCTCGGTGTAGCCCTTGGAAGCATCCACTCGAAGAAGGGTTTCCTCTACGGAATCATGTACATGGCTCTAGGAGTCTACCCCATCATTTTCTCAGAGGGCTAAGGAATGCACCAAGGAACAGCCATGCTCACTTATCTGGGTCTCATTATCGGAGAAGCCATCGGAAATATCATTTCAATGGCTTTTGAACCCCATTACGCTCGTCAAGGATGCACTCCTGAAGCCAGATTGCCTCCAATGATTGTAGGAGGATGTTGTCTACCTCTAGGACTCTTGTGGCTCACTTGGACAGGTCATTACCACGAACGCAACCATTGGATCGTCCCCACAGCCTCCGGACTGCTCACTGGAATCGCATTCATCACAATTTTCCTGTCCTCAGTCAATTACCACGTCGATTGCTACACCCTGTTTGCTGCCTCGGCTATCGCTGCTAACACAATGATGAGATCCTCCTTTGGAGCCGCCTGCCCTCTATTCACCCCTGCCCTCTTCCATAACCTCGGAGTCAACTGGGCAGGAACCCTCGTCGGAGGAATCTCTCTATTCATGCTCCCAGTGCCCATTCTCTTTTACATCTACGGAAAGAGAATCAGATCAAAGAGCAAGTATAACGTGAGAACAAACTAGACATGGTCACATGACCAACAGCCGTATTTTGCATCAAGCTGTATGATAGATATAGATATTCAAATGTAATGACCGGAGGGACTAGGAGATTTCACATGGTAGGTATGTGAAGACCAAAAATCCATTGCCGATGGTGATAGTTATTATCAGAGCCCAAAATCGTTTAACTTGGGCTCTCTAGGAAATGTAAATCGCACTTGTAGAAGGCTAAAGCATGGATTGGGGGACAGACTATGCGATAACTGTGACTCTTAATCGTTAAATACCGTATAATAGCTACATTAAGTCGTAAAATCCATACTTGAGAATGATAGTTACTATCAGAGCCCAAAACCATTTAACTAGGGCACCCAAGGAATGGTATATCGCACCTGTAGAAGGCCAAGTCACGACAAGCGGGTCAAATATGACAAGATCTGTAGGCTCGACAGTTGCCAGGGGTGTTAAATAGTATAGTAGCCACACTCAGACCTGATATCCAAACCCATGTTGATAGTTACTGTCAGAGCCCCAAACCATTGAGGTTGGGCTCCTCGAGGCCAGATCTATTCGAACATAACCACCTATATTGGGCAGTTTTGTCACTTGAAGGAGATGTACACACATCTGTAGTCATACAGACATTGAGAGAAACAGAGAGGCGATAATCCAATTGAATACATCTCAAATGGAATTGACTACATTTCTGCGGCAGCAACAGCACCAAAAACTGGCTTTTCACATGCCGAGTCGGTTCCAAAGAGAGTAGGTGGAATACAGCAAGGCGGAGACGCCAAAGACCGTGACACGATGTACTGTGGCAAGACTCAGAGACTTGTATACCACTCTTACTGTATCTCTCTACGCTGGAGTGCTATCTCACATCGATCCCGCGTGCGAAGGGAATATCAGTTCTCGACAACAGTGAACGGTAAGCGACAGGGATGGGATCAAGAAGTTCGGTTTCAGACCCTTTGTTGGTCTTGGAATAATACAAAGCATATTATATAGATCAATTGCAGTCTTCAGAGGTCAAAGTGCCCTGATAATCAACCTATGGATGTTTCCGTTGCGTGGGATCTGTCAATAAGGAGGAGCCGAATAGAAACACCAAAACAGACACCAAAACAATCACTAGACCATCAGTTATAAATGTTTGCTTTGACGGACCACCGAGGGAACCCTTTAGACAACTCCAGCTCCCTTGTTCTGTATATACTATGAGAAGTGACCTTAGCATGTGGTGCGCATACATTAAATGCTCTCCCACATCTGTCAATGATTATCACTGACTGAAGGGGCGTCATAGGAGCCTGTTGGGTCATCCAAAGGTGATGTGAGTCGCACGACGATCACGACGATACAAGTATGAGCGTAATGAATGTCGAAGTTGGACGAGTCGATGGTATCATCTCCAAGAAGGGTCAGCTTATCAATGGAAGTCACGGAGGACCGACTCAGCAAGGGAGATGGCATGATATACCTGTAAGAAAAATTCTGGCATGCTGGGGTGGTTCATTAGGTACTAGAAACTGAACTTGTACTGACGAGTGGTCCAAAGACAGAACATATTGTATGGAAACACAATATTTCAGGCCCGCAATACTCAGTCTCCAAATTTTCTAATGCTCCGCATGTGAAAAAGATGTCACATGCTCTGGACTTATATCTGCAGCCGAGTGTCGTGGATAGTGCTCACAGTGACTTGACACTCACGGATCTGCCAGTTTGTCTGAGTTCAGCACTACAGTTCGAATTGTAGCTCCTGAATAACCACGCAGTATTTTATGTCGTTCACGGCTTGCAATGACAACATCCTGGACTCTATCAGAGCTCTACAAGGCTTGAAATATATGGGGCTGTTGTTGTGGCCATCAAAGCGGTACCGAGTCTCCAGGTGTCAAACCATCCAGTTGTTCGGGTCAGTTCAGGCTGCTGCTACTGTGTCGCCTGGACCCTTTGCAGTTGGTTACATGTGACCAAGAATCTCGAGGGTATGCAAAGCGATTTCGATGTATATACGGGAGAAGACAGTTGCGAAACAGCCTACCAAGATCAGCCTTCCCTCCAGAAGAATCAATACCAAAGTTGCAACCAGAGATGTTAACGTCTCTGGGGCCATTCCTGGATCCTAACTTGACGTGCCTGAGGCCAGTATTGGAGCCAAAGTGAGGGTCTGAGTGCTCCATGCTCACCTTGGCCATCTTCTCTCAGGCATGTCGTCCTGGCAAGTGTTGTACGGAAGTAGGTAGTGCTCATAAGCCGTCAGCGTTCCAAAGGAGATGTCCTCCAGTCATGATGGCAGAGAAGCAACCCGGGACTCCTCCACTGAGTGCAGAAATGATCTTTGCAGTATCAACCTCGACGGCTTAAGCATGTGTAACCACTCGGCTTGAAGAGTTTTAGCTCCGGGGTTAGGAGCGCACCTCTTCGGGAAGCGAGAACTTCAGAGGCAGCGAAGACGTTCGGAGTAGCCAGGGTACCCTGCCATCAGCTCCTCCTTCCCCTGCCGCTTGACATAAGCACCTCCTTTCCTCCCTGAAAACCACTAAAACAATTAAGTATATACAAGTGCTGTGTGACATCGTCCTGTTGACGCTGGTGCGCTTGCTTCTATTGCGATCATTTGATCTATTTTATGCGATTTGCATACATCATCGACTATGATCCTTACAGACTCTAGCCCTGGGGGATCCCACTGCACCAGACATCCTCTATCGGACCGTTTCCGTATGCTTGCTTCAGGTCGCTGCTATACAGTAAAAGATACTGAGAAACCGTGGTGACAGGACTCCTGTGAAAAATCTGCCTTGAAACGATGACAGCGTTTGTCCAAATAGGCAATTTGTTCCTGGAATATGCATCACGCATGCACTATAGCACAACATATCAACTGATGAGACTGTTTGAGCACTGCAACCATTTCAAACAGCTGAGGGTTCTCAGAAGATGAACCAAGACACCTTTTACACACCAAATGATTTGGGTCTCCTGGTATATAATTTCAAATACCTGATGGTTCTCAGAAGATGAACCAAGACACCTTTTAAATCAAGATTTGGGTCTCCTGCTGTATATACTACACACACGGCTCCTGACATGCTGGAGAGAGAATCGTGGTTCATACAGCCGCCCAGGGAATTGGTTCTCATCCAAATTAATATGCTCTCAGCATTCCAGCACGAGGCACCCTGGACCTGTGTTGAAAACCACTTCAAGTAATTGTATCAATATTTAGTTTAATGTAACGACTTACAACCCACTCAGCAGGAACACCGTTCCGATAGTAGTGCACACCCGGAAGGTGTGCACTTGCTCATTCACAAGAAAGGAGGTTCTAGATCAGTAGATAGCTCCTATCTACAGGTAGGACATCCGTCCGACACCTACAATCACCAGGAACATCAGACACCCTGATGTGATGGTGATTGTCAAGTTATTACCCTACCGGGTATATAATTCAACAACCTGCTTCCACAGGCGGGATCGCTATCCGAGAGTATCTCTGACCTACACATTCCAGACAAAAACGCTTGTTGCCTTTTAGTTTTCGCCTCCAAATACTGGTCGCATTGTCGTCGTTGTTATCGTTATTCTGATGACTTCGCTGCTATTCATCGGAAAACTGATTTTGCATATTGCTCCACACACCTAGTTGGGTGTTTTCAACTGCTCGCTCATGTTGATCTTAGTGTATCTGTTCGAGGCACACCTTTACAGGTATCGTACTTCGTCGGTGATTTGCGTCCTTGTCAAGGGCAGAGAATCCAACCTCACCAGTCTTGTGTGCGAGGATAAAGGAGTACCAGTACGATAGTCTAATATCAAACGAATGTGCTGGAATAAATGTGCACACTTTCCATGCCTCAGTTACGGGTGACACCCTAGGGAATCCAACGCCCGTCTTTACGTTATAGGCAAGCAACATGGAGAATTGGAGAATTGGATCTGTCGGGATGTCGTGGGTCGAAGATTGTTGCTACAGAAACATAAGTTTAAGTTGTACTGATGCATAACAACAAAGGTTTAAGGTTTTCAAGTCCAAACAGATAATCCCACCTCACCAATCTTACGAAGGTAAACAAGTAGTCTAATAACAAAAGAAGGTGCTTGAATACATGTGCACACTTTCCACGTCTCAGTTATTGGTGAGATCCTAGGGAATCCAACGCATGTCTTTGCGTGCAGGCAAGCAACATTGAGAATTGGATTTGAGAAGTCTAAGGTTTTCTCAACTCACAAACACAGGTTTAAGGTTCTCACTATTCAGAAACACATATTTAAGATTTGTCAC